>LPNX010806748.1:129229-142300 GCA_001517045.1 Pseudotsuga menziesii
GAGCTAGCAAATCTAGTCTTTCCTATCTTCAATAGCTCCAACTTTGAGTGAGTGCGAAAAATGCCGTGGGCATTGCTATGATTGGTAATAAATCTTATCATGTGCTTGCCCTTTTTGTACAATGCACCAATCCATCTGTAATCATTCTCCTTTATCTTAATAATGTCATGCATCAAAAGGTTCAACGTGTGAACCAAACACCCGGACCAAAATATGTTGGGGTATTTATCTTCAATGATTGCTCCTGCGGATTTGCAATTAGCAGCGTTATCGGTTATGACTTGAATGACATTGTATGGACCAATACTTTCAATGGTTTTGAGTAGGAGTTCTGCAATGTTTAAGCCGGTCTTGAATTTCTCTGAGTAGTCATGGGCTGAAAGGAAGACTGCACCACTAGCAGACACAATTCGTTTTAGGAATCGCGATTCCTAGGCGATTCCCTTGGAATCGCGATTCAGGAGCGGGTTCGAAGGGGGGGGGGGAGGATTCCCCGCAACTCTGGTCCTATTTACATAAGAGTCACTTTAAACTTTATAAAACAACATTACAAAGTAAAGTAGCCTAGCTAGTGCATGGTCACTTCTGCATACAAGACAAAAACATGCGGAGAGGGAGGTAGTCACTGCCGTCATCAACAGGTCCTGTCCTCAAATCCATCACACTGTTTGCTGTAGGAGCTCCCTCTGAACCTGGAACCAATGCTACAACCTGAACTGAACTCGAATCTGAAGACAACCTTTTGGAAGCCACCCCGAACCTTGAGCTCCTAGGAGAATCAATTCCCCACTCTTGAGCATTGGTTCGCTCATGCTGGCTGAGCCTCCTGCCAGTACTCAGAAGAGACTCCCTCTCTTCCATCGGAACTTGAGATTGTACCCTTGGCGCCATTGCAGTCTCAGGAGCCTCCTGCTCCTCCTCCGAATCATCAACCATGGGCTGTGCACTGAACTTGTATAGCTCATCGTACCGATCACCAATCAACTGTGGATCAATCAGTCCCGCTCTCTCCGAGAATATATAAACATGTCCCAGATCATCTCTATCTGGAAAAATGTACACATGTTTCCTCCGGAACAATGTCGAATATCCTGCATCTTCCAGGGCTGAGACCGAGAGCAAGTTTACCCTCATCGCTGGAACAAAGAGGACCCCATCCTGATCAATGTATCCTCCATGACTAAGTTGGAATCTGACTTTTCCAACTCCTCGCATAGTACGTGCAAGTCACATCCAGATAAGGTTTTTCCAACACACAAGTTGTTAAAAAACACAGCAATAACCTTTTTGCCCAACAACTCAACACTACTGCTGTCCCCACAATCAGCTGTAAACTCAGAGCCTCAGCTCTGATACCATGTAGAAATATTGACAAAAAAATCAAACTTTTGTCAAACACTTAGTTAAACCCAGATTTTAGACTTTACTGTCATTAAGTAAAAAATACTTCACATGCATAAAACCCAACAACCTAGAAGCTGAAACACTGAAAAAAACTAAGTCTGTAGCAGCGGAAGTACACATAAAAACAACAGACTGATAATCTCATAAAACAGTAGATTTTTGGTCAATGTGACCCTAGAAAAACCCCACCTCGGGGAAAACTAGTCCAAGAGAATTTTATTGCAGCATTTATCAGGCAGAGAAATAATTTACAGCAACATTTATTTCAACATTAATGACTGTACCAGATTTCTCGATTTTTGTGCCCACCTCGAATTCCATGCCCACCTTGATTTTCGTGCCCACCTCGAATTCCATGCCCACCTCGATTTTCGTGCCCACCTCGATTTCCATGCCACCAACAAAATGTACGGACTGTACGGATTTTTGAGCTTGAATTTTTTTCCTGCTTCTCAAAAATCGTGCCCAAAAATTTTTCCTCGAAAAATGTGCCATTGCTGTACCGTATGGACTGTACAGAACAATACATCTCAGCTGAAAGTAAATGCCTCGAAAACTGCCCATCTCCTTGGGATTCGTGCCCTCTTGAGAAATTTTTTGTTCTCCTTGGGATTCATGCCCACTCGAGAAAAATTGCAGCCCCCTCTCTCTCTACAAATAACTCAGCCAAATGCTCACTCTTGTAATTGCTTTCCTTCAACTTGTCTTGCACACTACCCTAGGCTCTCTCTTATAACTTGAGAGTGACTTTTCACCTTCCCAATCCCTAAATCCAAAGGCCAAGATTAAATCTTTCCGTTTCAAGATCAAGGGTTGAGAAACTTCCCCCCCAAAAGTGGTTACATTTAATTTTAATAAAGTCACATTTACTTTATGAACTAAGTGCACTTTATCATAAAGTCACTTTATAAAATTAAAACAAGGAATACTTTATAAAAAGTCCTATTTACACGAGTCATTTTAAACTTTATAAAACAACATTACAAAGTAAAGGAGCCTAGCTAGTGCATGGTCACTTCCGCATACAAGACAAAAACATGCGGAGTGCCTCCAGAGCCAAAACTCTAACACCAATGAGATCTAAGGCTCACATTAAATGCTAATTAATAACTCATTAAATGACTTTTAAAGCACCCATCCATTTAAATACGTAATGAGCATTTAAATAAAGACTTCCCTTTATTTTTCATAAAGTCACCTATTAATTAAAACATAAAGTCATTTTTAATTAAAGGGTCATGAAGTCAATTTTAAATTAGAACCTCAAACACACTTTATAAAGTGACTTTATACCTCATAAATTACTTCTTTCTTTATAAAGTGACTACGGACCACATTAGACACTTTTCCACCCCTAGGCACCTAAGGTGGAAAACACTTGCCTTGGTAAATATTTTCAACAGCTTTGACCTTGAACCATCTTTGGATTTGGAATATGAAAGTAAGGGCTAGGCATTGAGGATTCAACTGAAATATGTGATAAGGGGGTATTAGATTATGTCTGTCCACTTGCAACATTTCACATCTCGATTCTCCATATTTACCCTCGCTTTCATCATTTTCATCTCATTCATGCAATCAATGGCCAAGCTGGTTTGGTGTCTAACATCCTCAGGTACACCTTTGCAAGGGCCAATGTCATGCCCAAGAATCTTAGCAATGTGGTATTTGAATTTAAAGATTCCACCACTACAATGTTCTTTACAAAATTTACAAAGCAACTTAGCTGAACTTGGAACCTTCTCACAATAAGCCCAAGCAAAGTCCTTCTCCCTTGGCATTTTCACATTGTTACACTGTCGCAGACTCACAGTTTCATAGTCACTGTTTGCTGCTAGTGCTAAGTTCAAGTTGCCAATTGTTTGCTGCTAGTGCTAGTGCTAATTGTTTCACTGTTTGCTCAATTGTTTGCTACTAGTGCTACAGGGCCCAGGTTACTGCTAAGTGCTAAACTGCTAACTCTATTACTAACTTACCGTATTATTAATAGTAATACTAACTAGTGACCACAGGAACAAGTAAAGGCCCTATCCTGCAAATAAATAGCATAAAAAATAAAAAAAACCTAATAACAGATAAAAATACAAAAAAACCCTACAATATTTCTAAATATACGAACCTACAAACAACAGTAAAAGAAAAGGTGAAAAGCCATCAGGGGTACCTCAAAAAGTTGAAAATAGGTTGTATCAGTGAAACAGGCTGAGTAAAAGAGATTTTTTTGATTCCCTAGCTACCTAGCCATTGTTGTAGATGGCCTCTTTCTTCCACCTGTAGCTTTCTTTGACTTGTTTTTGTCCTCCTGTAGTTGAGTAATCACTACCCTTAATATTCGCTCACGTCTCCCCAAAACAACAACGAAGACAAAACAACGAATGAGGAAAAAGGCAGAGAAAATTGGGTTTTAAAGGAAAATGGCTGTTGACTCATGAGTCAAACTTGTTGAGTTGAGTCAAACTTGGCGTTTTTTACCCAATCAAACGATTTAAATCAGTCAGCATGGTTAAACTCGATTAGACTTGAATCGGTACTTTTTCCAGCGATCCAAGTCAAACTTGTGAGTTTTTGGGTTTGACTCGTGAGTCCAATAACATTGTTACCAACTAGGGCAAGAGGCTAGTAACCTGATACTAGGTCAAAGTTCCAAAAAAAAGATGAACTCCAATGTCCATAGTGGAGAGCTCCTTCAAGAGGAAGGTCTCAAACAAAGTTGCCAAGATGTCGATAAAAAATCTTAATTTACCTTGCCCAAGGTGCAAACAACATCAAACAAAAAATGGAGAGATGTTACCAACATCAACTAAGAAAGAGAGCAAGAGATACTTCTTAGGTCCTTCCCTAGCTACGAGTTATTACAATCATTTTTAGGATCAACCTTGCAAGATACATAAACCCTAGAAAATTCTTCATTCACCATTCACCATTGATCACAATCCAAAGAGAGAGGTGCGCCTCACTCAAAAGCTCCAATAAATCAATATAAAAAGGGAAAAGTACATATTAGAACCCTTGTCCATGTTTACAAATGAAAGTTAGAAGCCTTATTTATATGAGGCTTCCTTGACTTTTTGAAGTTTTAGAGCCTAGCTCACAAAAAAGTAAAAATAACTTTAAACTAGGGTTTGTCACCCACAAATTGGGGACTAAGCCTCAAAAGACTAAAAATAATGATAAAAATGATGCAAATGGCTTCAACTGAGTGGGGTGGCGAATCGAAGGAGAACATCATGCCGCAATAACCCCAACAATGTAGAAGATCCCTCGGCGTCCTCCCCTTAAGCAAGGTAAAGCTCTCTAAATGAGGATGACACCATGGTGATGTGAGCACATATGTTCCAAGAGGAGGGACCATACAATGAAGAAGAAGGTCCAAGTGGGCATAAAGGAGGTGTGCTAAACCAAGTATATCAACCCTTACACGTGCAATCACCTAATAGATAGCAAAAAATAAGTGTGGTTAGGAGCCCCTAAGCCACATGTCCTAATGGACCCATCCCAAGAAGCACCGAACACCAACAAAGGGCCCAAATGGCCCAACAAGATCGGGGATTTCCACCCATCAAGAGCCAGTCAACAATGCTACTAAGCCAACACTTCCTGAAATGAAAACCAAGAGAACCTGTTGTGACCATACCACGGGTCTTGGGTGTTAAAGTTTAGGGTTTTTGAACAAAAATTAAAACAACCGTACTTTAATGCAAATTTAAACTACAAAAATATTACTGATGTAAAAGGGTACAACGATAGTAAAAGTCTAGCCAATAAAAAATATAATTTCATCTCTTTCAACTTTAACTCTCAGTAAGGATCACTGTGTTAAAGTTAAGATTTGAAACATAAAATTAACAACAAAGTAAAAGTACAATTGAAACAAAATCACAACTTGATGGGTTGGACCTTTCTTATACTCAGAATTGACTTACAGGTCAGACCTTGTCACTCAAAGACAAGTCAATAAATGGAACAAGTAACTAACCCTTACCTGAGGGTTTTCACATAGCAGAGAGAGAGAGAGAGAGAGAGAGAGAGAAGTGTTGTAGGATAGGTTTAGATAAGTACAGTAGAAAGCACAACAATCAAGATCAACTCCAAAACAATAGATAGGACACAACAAAAATGTCCAATAGTGGAGGGCAGCGTTCAAGGAATCCTTAGCAAGATAGCAACAACAGAAACAAACCAAAACAATCTAGTGGCTTTCACATGATGGCCCACACAGGCAGCGGTCCACTCAAACAACCCATACACAGGTAGCGACCCACTCTTAACAATCCATATGCAAGCAACAACCCACCCTAACAGCACATACATAGATGGCAACCCACTCTATTAGCACATACAAAGGTGGCAACCCACTCTAACAACCAATACACAGGTGGCAGCCCACTCTAACAGCACATACATAGGTTGCGACCCACAAAAAATAGTCCAAGGAACAATCCAAACATAGCCTGCACAGGTAGTAGCCCTCTCAACATGCAACAACAACCTCCACAATCCAAGCACAGGTAATGGCAGCCTCAACACAGACTAAAAACAAGCAATGACACTCTTCATTAGTCCAAGAACAAACCATGACTCATATGTGAGGGAGAGAGAAGGTATATCAGCCTTCAAAAGATGACCCTAAGTAGTAGGGCAAGAACCAAGAGAGTGCCCAAGCACAGGAAGCAAGAAACCCTATATTGTTGAAAATGTAACTTCGGAAGATATTCTTTGTATTATTATTATTATATTTTATTGTACTTTTGTTATTCCTCCTTTCGGGGATGTTTTCCCTCCGATCAAAGATGTCATTAATGTAATTGGTCATGTAAGAGTCGAGGTTAAACCTCTGTTGTAAGTCGGGGCAATAGTCTCCAAGAAAATAATGTAAAATGTATTTTTGGTCTCCCACAAGGACAAGTCGGCCCAGGCAGTTAAGTAAGTTGGCCTTGTTGAGGAAAAAGATCACACACATGATCAGTATAAATAGGCAGGTGCCTCCTCATTTGGACACACAACAACACAAGCAAGTTGGCTCCAAGAGAGAGAGAAAAACAAGTTCGCTGGAAAGAACAAGAAGAAGCTGTAGAAGACATCTTATCTTTGGGTTTTCTATATTTGTCTGACATTATACTAAGTGACGAATCTATACATAAGAAGTTGCTGAGCTTTCTCTTGTTTGGGTTTCCTAGGATAATATCCGTCTCCATTTTTTATGCTGTGCTTGTCTATCTTTCAGTGATCCTAGTACATTAGATTAAAGATCCGAAATGTTCGAATTAAAGTGCAAACTCTAACATGGTATTAGAGCCACCCTGAAAGACGACACTGTGTAGTTGCAGGAAACTAGGGCTTCCAAGTTTTAGCACTTTTCTCCATAATTTTTCCAAAAAAGAGGGTTAGGCTAACTCGCCTCAAGGAGGCACATCTTTTGGTGGAGGAAGATTCCAGATCAGAGAAGTTTCATTTTTGACGTGATCACTAGTGCCTGGAGAAGCTACAATTTGGGAAAGGACACCACTAGGAAACTTGCCTCAAGGAGGCACATCTTTCTATCCAGGCATAATTTCAAAATTCCAAGTTTGAAAAATTAGGGTTTCTTAGCCAAACCCTAGGTCAGCCACTTCAAGAAGCAGTTTGGACATCTCAAATTGGTAAGATCTATTTCCTTGTTTTTACCATTTGAGGTTCTCATATTAGATAGTCAAGATGTTGAATCATACCAAGCTTGAGGACAAGCTTGAAGGAGCTGACAACTTTCGAGCATGGAAGTATAGAATTTCTCTCATCTTGGAAGAAAATGAATTCGACAAATATGCCATTGAGGAGGTTCCAGAACCAAAGGGAGATGATGCCAAAGCAACTTACAAGAAGAACATGATCAAATCCAAAAGGATCATTGCAGACTCCATCAAAGATCATCTCATCCCTCATGTCTCATCCTTGAAGACATCCAAGAAGATGTTCGATGCTTTGACAAAGCTATATGAAGGGAAGAACATCAACCGAAAGATGACCTTGAGGAACCAACTCAAGAATGTGAAGATCCAAGACTCAGAGACCATCCAATCTTTTTTCTCAAGGGTCTCTCAAATCAAGGAGCAACTTGAATCCACTAAAGAGAACGTTGAAGAAGGAGAGATAGTAATGGCCACCTTGAATGGCCTTCCAAAATAATGGGGCTCTTTCATTCGAGGAAAATACTCTAGAAAGAAGCTTATCAAGTTCAACAGATTGTGGGAGGAATGCACCCAAGAAGAAGGTCGATTAGTGGCAAGAGAGGAGAAGATGGGAGCAAATGATGATCAAGCACTAACAACTCATGTGAAGAAGGATAGAAGCAAGAAGGAGGATCAACCACACAAAAGGTCCAAAAGACTCTAGAAAAATCATAGAAGGGACAACTCTAGTCTTAGATGTTACACATGTGATGAGAAAGGTCACTTTGCAAGAGACTGCCCCAGAATCAAAGGGTCCACCAAGGAAAACAAGAAGAAGAGACATCAAGCACATACTGCTGAAGATGATGAATCCGTAAACAGGAGAACAATCGAAGACTCTTCGAGTGATGAAGAATATGTTTTGATCTCAGCTCTTACAGGTACCGTCATCCATGGAAGCAATGATTGGCTTGTGGATAGTGGAGCGTCCAAGCATATGAATGGATACAAAGAGTCCTTTATCTACTTGTCAGAACATGAATCACCTCACAAGGTGAAATTAGGAGATGGATACCAATACCCCATAAAAAGAAGTGGAGAAGCTTTTTACAAGTTGGACTCAGGAAAATCAATGAAGATGAAGGATGTTCTCTATGTACCAAATTTAAAGAAGAATCTCCTATCCATCTTAGCACTAGATGCTAAAGGATTCCGTGTTGCATTTGTTGATGGCCAAGTACTCATGTGACCAAAAGGCAAGACAATTGATGATGCAACAATAATTGGGGAGCAAGAGGGAGGCTTGTACAAGTTGAAGGGTTAACCAGACCAAGCCTTGGTTCATGACGCTATGGAAGCAAGCGAACTATGGATTCGATGACTTGCACATGTACACTATAGAGCACTACCAATTGCAAGCAAGGCAGTATCAGGTCTACCTGAGATTCAAGCAAAACATGAAGGCATCTGCAAAGTATGTGCACAAGGTAAGAATGCAAAGAAACCATTTCCAAGCAGTGAAAGCAAGGCAAAAGATATTTTGGAGATAATCCACTTAGATGTATGTGACCTCTTGTCATCCAAATCCTTAAGTGGGTAAGCATTCTATGTTTCTTTCATAGATGATTATTCTCATAAAACATGGATCTATAACCTGAAAGGAAAAGATGAAGTATTGAACAAGTTCAAAAAGTTCAAAGCTTTGGTAGAGAACCACGATCAGATAATGGTAGAGAGCTCACTTCAGAAGAATTCAAAGATCTATGCAGAGAATCTGGGATTAATAGAGAGATGAGCACTCCCTACAATCCTTAGCAGAATGGCGTTGCAAAAAGGAAGAATAGAACGATAATGGAAGCATCAAAGGTGATGCTTCATGACCAAGATCTTCCAAAGTACTTATGGGAAGAAGCAGCAAGAACAATCATGTATCTACAAAACATAACACCTCATCGTGTCTTAGATAACAAGACTCCATAAGAAGCTTTCTTAGGAGAGAAACCAGAAGTCAGCCATCTCCGAATATTTGGCTGCCCTGTGTACACACATGTTCCAAAAGAAAAGAGAACAAAACTAGATCCTTCAGGAAAGAAGGGTATATTCGTGGGATACAGTGACACATCGAAAGCATACCAAATATACTTCCTAGGAGTCAAGAAGATCGAGACCAACCAAGATGCCACGTTTGATGAAGACTCAACCAACAACAAATAAAGACAATTCCACATTGAAGAAACTAAAGAACCCAAAGGTCCCAGGATCAGTGATACTGAAATGAAAGAAAGAACCTCATAAGATTGTGACAATCATGACATGACAGAACCACAAAGATCTGTAGATCCACCTCGTGAGAACTCCTACAAGAGAAGACCAACATGGGCACGAGAAGCAATCCAAGATGCAAAGAAATATGGTGCTCCAGATGGGACTTCTAGAGAAAGCAAAAGACCAAGACCATACTCCAGCTATGTGGCGCTACTTTGTGACATCATTGATGAAGAACCTTCCAGCTATGAGGAAGCACTAGAAAAGGAGTGGAAGGATGCCATGATCGAAGAGTATTAGTCGATTATGAAGAATGGTATATGGGAGGTGGTCCCAAGACCAAAAGGACAGTCCATAGTGTCTTCCAAATGGATCCACAAGATCAAGCATGCAAGAGACGAAATCATAGAGAAGTACAAGGTAAGATTTGTAGCACGTGGTTTCTCCCAAAAAATGGCATAGATTATGAGGAGACATTTGCACCTGTAGCAAGATACACTTCCATCATATCTGTACTTGCCTTAGTCGCAATAATGAAATGGAAGATACACCAGATGGACGTCAAGACAACCTTCTTGAATGGTGTAGTTAAAGAGGAAGTGTATGTGGAGCAGCCACTTGGACTTGAGACACATGACATACAGACTCGTGTGCAAGCTAAAAAAGGCCTTGTATGGCTTGAAGTAGGCACCTAGGACGTGGTATGGCATGATGGATAGTTTTTTGATGAGCTTGGGATTTACCAAGAGTAAAGCTGATTCCAACCTTTATTTTAAGGTTGAGGGAGGGAGACCAATGATACTACTACTATATGTAGATGACATGTTCTTAACAGGTGAGGTTGAGCTCATTGTAGATACGAAGTGGAGACTTGTTGTAGAGTTCGAGATGAAGGACCTAGGGATGATGCACTACTTCTTAGGTTTGGAGTTGTGGCAGAGTTTAGATGGGATATTCCTTGGTCAAGGAAAGTATGGAGTGGAGATTCTGAAGAGATTTGGAATGATGGACTGCAAGGCCATTGCCACACCCATGGCATCAAACTTGAAGCTACTATGTGATGATTCTTTAGAGATAGTTATTTCCACGATGTATAAATAGATGATTGGTTCGTCACTGTACCCAACGAACACGAGGCTAGACATATGCTTTGCTGTCAACACATTGAGCCAGTTTCTGACAGATCCGAAACGTGTTCACTTGGTTGCTGCAAAGCATGGATTGAGGTACCTGAAGGGTACAATTGAGTATGCGACGGATCAAAAGGTTAACTTGCATGGTTATGTTGACTTGGATTGTGTAGGCAGTGCCACATACAGAAAGAGCACTTCAGGTCGGGATCCGGTATGATCTCATGGTTTAGCAGGAAGTAGTGAAGTGTGGCACTAAGTACAACCGTGGCAGAGTACATTGCAGCCTGTTCGGCTAGTTGTGAGGCAGTATGAGTGTGGAAGCTATTGTAAGGTTTGTTTGATCTTGAGTTAGAAGTGACATGTATCTTTTGCAACAACTAGAGTTGTGTGAAGTTGTTCGAGAACCCAGTGTTCCATGACAAGTCGAAGCATATTGAGATCAAGTACCACTATATCCGGGATATGGTGTAGAGAGGAGTAGCGAATCTCCAGTATGTTGCGACGGACGAGCAGATAGCCGATATCTTGACCAAGCCTCCGGTGAGAGTGAAGTTGGAATACTTCAGGGACAAGCTTGGAGTTGTGCAGATCAGTGTCCATCGCGAGAGTTAGTGATCGAGTCATGGGCTGTAGCTCAACCTGGGCCTGAGGCCATAATATACCAAAAGTATATTATATTATTCGTTAGTTTAGTTATTAATTATTTATGTCAAAGACGACATTATAAGGAGACATTGTTTAAAGGTGTCTCTTCATATATATATAAGCTGCACAAATTTATTATAAAGATTACCAATTCATTATTTAAAATATATATATTATCTATTATATTAATCATGTAAGGTAGTAGCCTTACAAGTGGTATCAGAGCAATTTTGCTGCTAACCTGTGGTCAAATAATTTTTTTATGGTGGAATAAAAAAAAATAAAAAATACAAGCTTGTGGTTCCACTCAATTACTAAATATTTGAAGAAATAAAGGAAGCTCCTTATGGGAGAGAAGAAAAAGGAAAAATAAGAAGGAAAAAGGGAAAAGGAAAATAGAAGGAAACAAAAATAAAATAAAGTAAAAAGTAAAAAAGAAAAGAAAAAACAAACCAGTCCATGGTTTAATAAAACCATTCCATCGTTTTATAAAACTAGCCCATGGTCTTATTATTATAATTTTGAAACCATAAATTCATCCATACCATTACACCTTGTCCACCCGTTACCCTTTACTTCTCTTCCATACCATTACTCTTCACCAAAACCCTAATCTTTATCCATTTCCCCCCAAAATAATATAATAATAAAAAATTATTATTATATATATTTTATTTTTCTTTTAAAAACTTTTAAATTTTTTATAATAATAGTATTATTATTTTAAATAATAAATTGTTATTATAAATATTATTTTTAATAATTAAATGTCTGAAAAAAAACTCAAATTCATTATTTTTATAGTGGAACTACCATGTTTCTGTCTTTCTATGAGATCATGTATGAACAAAAACCTAGAAGAGATGAAAAATTGGAAGACATAAAAGGAAGCCCACTTGAAGAGATTGAAAAAAAACACAGAGCTTGAAGACATAAAAAAATCAATTGAAGAATTGAAAATGTTGTTAGACACTGAGAGCAGGGGGGAATCAGTGTAAAGCCAATTAAAACTTTTCTTAGCTTGTCACAATTAACTAGTAATTCATCATTCTATCAATCTCATAATCATTTCATAAACATCTTTCACTTCATCATTCACATAGCATAAGCATTTGAACCATCAAGAACCATAACACAAAAGAACACAAGAACATATAATTTTGTAATCTTTTTGTATTAGTTTTGGTCTGCCTACAACCGTTAGGTAAAATCAGCACCAACTGATACAAAGAGCACCTACTCTGCATCCAGGACCCTGCCTGGTTTTCTTAGACCCTGCTAAGAAGGGTTTGAGGTATCCTAACCTCAAAAGCAAAACAAGCTTGCTTTTACAATTAAAGCTCACTGTCACATCAACATCATCTGTCTCTTCAATCTGTTCTGTTGTTGGTCAATACTGTTGATCATCTGCTCATCACTCTCATCAACACTGCTGCAACACACTTCTCAATCTGTTTATCAACACCTTGTCTTCAATACTGCCAAGTCATCAAAGGTCTGCTCAACACGCTGCTGCTGCCATCAACTTGTCATGTCTTCTTCTTCACTTTGACTGGTCATGTCTTGCCTGAGATCATCAAGGAGTATGGGAGTGCATGCATCACAGATCATAGAGTATCATATCATGGCATACATCATCTTCATCATAGTATGCTTGCTCAAGCATCATCTTCACCTATAGCTTACTGCTTATGTAATATCCCAAATCCCGATATTTTCTATTTCTAAACAATTATGCGGATACAACTGGGCTTACAAACTGCCAGGCAAAAATCCCTATTTTATAGGAAAAATTAGGTTTAGGGTTTGTGAGATAGAATACACACTTACCACTGATAACGAGTTGGATTGCTTCAGATAAAGTCTGCAAGCACTGAGAGCTGGATCGGAGGGGAACTGATCTCTCCTGCCTCCGGTGAATGCCCCAGAAGCAATACGCCCAACCAGAGAAAAAGGTGACGCCCTCAAGGAAGGAGTTG
>LPNX010806748.1:148049-160594 GCA_001517045.1 Pseudotsuga menziesii
ATAAGTGAGGTCTTCTCTTGCTTTACCATCTATTTATAAAGTTCAACTGCGCAAAACCTAATCTTTGACCTAATTAGGTCACTTTATCTTCTAATTTGCCGTTGACTTGCATGCATGCGGATGGAGACCTAAAAGAGCATGGTCATGCATGGAGCATGGTCATGCATGAAGGTGGCCTTTGGCCCAGGTGGTCCTTCTTGACCCAGTGAGGATGCCCTAGATCTTCTATGGATGGCATCAGTCCTGATCTGATTCCCTAGCTATCAATAACCGCTCGAACCCACAGGAATCACATAGGTTAGCGGTATGGGCCTCAAGGCCTAAAAGGAAGAGGACATTACAGCTTATGTTTCTTTTGTAGATGACCAGAACTCATCATACAACATTCTCAGTCATCAATAGTCATCTTAGTGTGTCATTCCAACATGCATTATATATGCATCTCATACATATAACTATGTCACTTTGTCTCTGTATTCTTGGCTGAGTATGATGACTTCAATCAAACTCAGACTGTGTATCAACTCAACTTGGACATGGTACATCAATCATCACTAGCACATCATGTCACATCATAGGTGTATGCATCATCATATCCTCGTCTAGTCACTAATCACTTGGACATTCAACTATGTAAGTATCACTGAGTATGTATTTCTGAGTAGATGTAACTGTGTGAAGAAAATTGAGCATGTCACTATACTATGTAATGCTTGTTACATCAAGCACTTACTGTGTAAACAATACTTATTTCACTAGCACTTCCTACAGTGAATTCTTCCTTACTGCTCCACCGAAATTCCACCACTTACTGCTCATGTCTTCAAGAGTCTCTCCTGTCAAGTCTTGTTCATGTCTCAAAGGTACTGTCATCAACTTGTCACTGTTGTACTCTTCATAGACTGCTATAGTGTCAAGTCTACTCAATCAATCAACTGCTGCTATATCATCAATCTTTTTCAACCACCTTGAATATATATACTTCTGTATCTCAAAGAAAATATAACTTTCCTGTACTTGAACAAATTAGCATTCAGACTCCATTACAGTATACATACCACTGTAAGTGTACTGCATTCATTGTACATACTGTTCACATCATCATATAGTGTTCACTGCATCACTGTTCATGCATATTGCATCATATCATCATATCAACATCATGCATCATCATAACAAGGATACTTCATCATATATCAGTTCCAATCATCATTGTATGTGTACTTCATGCATCTTCAACATTCAGTGTGCATCATTATCTTACCTTAGCAGTGCATGTCTTGATTATACACCTGAACTTCATCAACATTGTTGGAGTATCAACATAAGCCTTCACGCATTACTTAGTGCATGTCTCGGGTCTGTGCATGCTAGGAAGAAACTCGGGACTGTTGATACTTCAAGTTCAGACTGTAAAAAATAATTTATTTCTGCTGCTGCTGGTCATCAACCTTCATTAACAGTTTGGGACTGTTTGTCATGAGAAGAGACCCCAACTGTGTGTCCAAAACTTAGCAAAAGAAAAGGTAAAACACATACTGCTCTGCTACAAATTCAGGCTGCTTCTTACCACAAAATTCGGGTCTGTTTCAAGACTGGAGACATTCAAAAAAACTTCGATCACTGCTGCCGTTGACTGTAAAATTCAGACTGTAAATGTATGAAAATTAGGGCTTTCTTCTTCTCTGCAATTGGACTGTTTAGGCTGAGTAGAATAGGACTGTTTTTCTTAAAAATTCGTGAGCTGGTAAAGACCCCAAGCAAGACAATTAGGTCTGCAAAAAAAGGAAGAAAATAGACTGCTGTTCCGAACTGTATCTCTGCTGCTCCACGAAATTGCCTCAGTCCAGACTTTACCTGCATTTTTCACAGTTGACTGCTCCACTGCGGCTGCCTCAGTCAAACCTCCGAAATTGCAGAGCTGTCCGAATTTTTTTACACATCAAAATGAAACTTCGACTGGGTATTTATACTAGTTTCCGCCAAAAAAAAAAAATCAATTTTGAGCTGACTTGTTATTTATGTATTTTTTTATTTATTTTTCTTTTTGAGCCGACATATATATTTTTATTTTTAATTTATTTTGAATGAGCCGACTTCATAAAATAGAGGTTTGATTATTTATTTTTATTATCTCATTTTTATTTTGTCACACAAACTTACCACCTCAATGGTCATCACAAATAAGGGTATGTTGTATGTTTGTCCACAAATTAGTCAAATTTTTTTTGTCATTTTGTATTCCTATTTTGTCACACAAACCCTTCCTTCGTGTAATTCTTTGCCACATCATAGGGGTGTGTTTCCAAAGTCAACCCTTTATGGTCATCATGTTTTTTATCAAGCCATAAAAGAAACACACCATCTTCAAGGGTTTTAGTACCTCATCACCACACAAATGACCCACATTACCTTCACCATTCCTTCAAGGTTCCAAAGGCTTCAACATGTCAACCAAGACTTCTCCAAGGGTTTCAAGATCATCACCAACACAAAAGGGCCCCATCATGCATTCCTTTAGGTGACAGGGGTACAAGGACATTGTGATCAAGACAAGAGGGCTTCAAAGGACATTCCATGTGCAAGAGCATGCATGACCAAGGTCCCCATCATCCACAAGCAACTAAGCGTCCAAGTGTCAGCATACCATCATATAAGTGGGTTCAAGATCTTCCTTATGCCCTAGGACCATCTCCAAGGGTTCCAAGACTCCATATGGCCACCTCATTTTCATCAAGAGTACAAGGACCTTTAAACCATCAATTGTGGGTCCAAGGACCTCTTCAAGGTTTCTTCATCAAGTAAGAAGCTTCATAGGCTTCTTCAACCACCTGAACCTCACAAGAGGACCGCCAAGGGTCAAGATATCTTCTGTGGGGATGCTAGGTCTTCTTCTGGGGTACCATGACATCATCATAGCATGAATGACCACAGAATGGGTCATTAATGCTTCTCCAACCCATCTAGGGTTTCTCCATCGTCCATCAAGGCTTGAAGACCATCTCCAGGGTCTTCAACACCATCAGCAAGGTGGTGGCTTCAAGATCCAAGCTTGTGGGTACATGGACCCTGTCAACCAGGTACAAAGTGCTTCAGGACACAAACCCACTCTGTTTGGGATCAAGGCATTGCAAGGTGCAAACCCACTCTATGAGGGGTCTAGGCACTGCAGGTGGGACTTGGTGGCATCAATGACATCCGGTTGGGCCACTGCAAGTCCATGTTGGCATCAATGACAATTTCATCAACAAATGTTGATAATACAACAACGAGAAGAGGAATGTAAGAAGCACGTTGACAAAGAAAATCCAGAGGCACATGAGTCCTACCCCTTAAGTGAGTTGAAGGAAGAAGAAACATTTATGCCATCTAAATTCTCAAGCAAGGGAAAGCAAGAAGAAGGGGCTACGACCATAAAGGAAGAAGCTATTGCGACTCCCGAGTTCTCAGATCAAGTAGAGTTGGAAACTGCATCGACCCTCACAACAGAAGAAGGGACTACAACCATAAAGGAAGAAGCTATTGTGACCTTGAGCTCTCAGGTCAAGTAGAGCTGGCAACTGCATCTGCACTCACGACAGAAGAAGGGACTGCGACCATAAAGGAAGAAGCTATTGAGATTCCCGAGTTCTCAGATCAAGTAGGGTTGGAAATTACATCGACCCTCACAACAGAAGAAGGGACTACGACCATAAATGAAGAAGCTATTGTGACTCTCGAGTTCTCAGGTCAAGTAGAGCTGGGAACTACATCTGCACTCACGCCAAAAGAAGGAACTACAACCATAAAGGAAGAAGCTATTACGACTCCCAAGTTCTCTGATCAAGTAGAGATAGAAACTGCATCGTCCCTCACAAGAGAAGAAGGGACTACGACCATAAAGGAAGAATCTATTGCGACTCCTGAGTTCTCAGGACAAGTAGAGCTGGAAATTGCATCTGCACTTACGACAGAAGAAGGGATTACAACCATAAAGGAAGAAGCTATTGCGACTCTTGAGTTATCAAGTCAAGTAGATTTGGGAATTGCATATGCACTCACAACAGAAGAAGCATCTGCGACTCCCAAGTTCTTAAGTAAAGAGGAACAAGGTACGTCGACAACTCTTAAATATTCAAGTAGGGAAGAGTCTGAAGTCGCTACTTCAACTAGAAAGTAGGGGAGGTGACGCCAACCGCCTCCTTGTTGCCGCCTTTCACACACCTGGGTTATGTGCAGAAATCTTCAAGCCACTCGGTGTGTCCTTGGGGGCAAGTCTCGAATCAAGGGTATCACCAAGTTTTTGACTCCTCCATTTAGGCTCAACTCCTAACAAAGCCAAGGGGGGTAGACCCTATTAAGTTACTAAGGCAAAATTATTTATTATGATGATGGTATTAAAGAGTAAGTTTTTTAGGAGTTTCGATTTAACAATTGTAAACAACAAATTGAAATAACATGATGAGATAATCACAAGTAAGCACGAAAATGACACCCAATCACATATAGATTGAAAGAAATAAATAGTTGACCAGTGCCTTGAAAATGGAGTCGAAAAACAATTAAGAGTGCTTGCAAGTGCTGGAATGAATGTTGTGCAATTGTATCTTGGTTGATTTTAAAATAATGTAAGAAGATGAGTAATTTAACTTAGGCGAGGGGACTCCAGATATATCCAGGGGGTACTTGAAGTATGTCCAAATATAAACCGTCACGGCTACCCGCAAGGAATGTGTGGGCTGAATGGAGTCTCTGAGGCTGTTGTTCATAATGCACCTGAAGGTGTAACAGAGATTGCCGCCCCAAGGTCACTTTTCAGGAGTTCTCGCTTCCTTTGGGTATTTTGCCACCATAATGGTTTGATCGAGGCGTTGGATTTTTGCCTGATGGTTTATCAATTCGAGGAGAGTGAATCCTAACTATTCTAGTCACTCAAGTGCTTTTGATGCAGCTTGACTGATCGGACGAATCGCAGCCAAGTACAGAGCATACACACTGGAGTCTTTGTTACTTTTAGTAAATTTTAAAGGAGGTGTTCTTGTTAAAAAGAAAACCCTCCAGGAACCTCTTTCGGTCCAAGTGGACCTCAATCGGGGAATCAAGGAGGGGTTAATTTTATTATGATTACTAAAACAAATGATGATAGCAGATGAAGCATACACAGATAAGCAAACCACAATTTTCTAATTAGACTACCACGACCCTTTCTTCACCTTTCGGCTCAAAAGGAGGCTCATGGGGTAAGTATTAAAATTACTTTGAAACAACTAGATATTGAATATGGCAATGATTATAAGTCAAAGTATACTACTCTGCAGATTAGAACTACACTAGATTGAAAATAGATGAACAAAAAGTAAAAAATGACACAGACGCAAATCCCCTAGGGGGGATGGTGAATAGGCTCGAAAGAGCCTATTCGAAAAGATTTTTCTTTTTATTAGCAGCAATTACAATATCAACAAACTGAAATTAATTCACTTGGTCCTTATATGGAATGAGACCAAAGGTTTACAAATTGCAAAAAATTTGAAATTTTTGGAAGACGGAGACCCCCTGGGGGGTTTCGAATGGTCCAAAAATGATTTCCTGACAGCGCCTCCTCCTATTTTCTGTTACACCTGCTAAAAACCAGCAAGCTTATCACAGTTAAATATGCCCAAAAGTACTTTGAAAGTACTTTTGGATGGATGAACAAACGGTTTACCCAAAAATTCTAAGTTAAAACTAGTTTTTAAAGAAGTAGAAAAAGAACCAACGAAAGCAAGCTTTCTTTGGGATCTTGGCCTGCTTTGGGGGCATCCAATATGAAGCACTTAAATTGCTGAATATAACTTTTTAGTTTCTAAGGAAACAACCATGCATTCAACAAGCTTTAGATCTACTTTCATAGCCTTGAAAAATGACAATTTTCCCTAAAACTAGATCTAGAATGCTTGTAAAAATTTCTTTAGGAATGAGATCTAGTTTTATGAGCTTTAAGGCAGCAAGATCTATGTAAGATGAACTCTGAAATTGATAGATCTAAACAAATTTAACGCTGCAAAACAAGTAACCGGACTGATTTTGAAGAAATTTGAAGGAGGAAGAGGAAAGGAAGAGCGCTTGTTGCCGGGGAATTGATCTGCAAAAAAGACTAGTTAGTGGAATGCCGAGGGACAATGCCTTCACAAAATAGTCGGATGCCCAGTGGAGTCAAGCTAGATCCACAGTTCGTCCAACCCCTGTTACTTGAAAACTAACAAACAATCCTGCACAAAACCTTATGAGATCTGGATAGAAATATATGAAGAAAGAGAGGGATTACATGCAAATAAACTTATTTAAACATTTATGATCTGAATCTTTAAGCATATATACTATGAGATATTGAAAAGCAAGTAATCTTACTTGCCCAGCTATACTCCTATTGATTCAGCTGAATCATTAAGCCAGACAGGATTCAGTTGCAGAAATTGAGAGAAAGCCAACGGTAAAAAGCTGCAAGACAATGTTAAATCCACACATATAAAAGCATTACACAGATTTGGTCTCCAAAGCTTCACTTTATTCCAATAGCAAAAGATGTTACACAGTATTACAACAGCAATAACTCCTAAATCCAACTCTAACAAGCCTGGAAGAGGCAGCCTGAGCTTTATTTATACCCAAAATTGAAACCCCAACCCAGAGGGGGCGCAAATCCCAAGGAGATAGACCACTGTAGCTGAAGGAGAGTCCATCAATGCCTGATTTGACGTTGAACCGAGCTTCTACTGAGTCTGAATATCAATTGGGGGTCTGATTGAGCTGACACCTCAACTTGTTGACTGAAGCATCCACCAAAACTCATCCGGATGAGCCCACACGTGTGGAGGAGAGAGGGAGGGCGAAATTCCCCATAAAGGAAGCTGAAGTTCAACTAAGGATCCACCCAGATCACCTCCTTCAGTCAAGGATTTGTCAGATCCGGTCAATCTGGTGCAGATCTGAGTGATTTCAATCAAATCGGCTGAGAATCCACAGATCTAGGATTTTGGATTTGCTCCATTATTCATCAATTTATTGATTAAAATAATCAATAATTGATTTTTTGGGGCTTTCTGACCTGAGTGATGGAAAATCACTTAAAACTAGGAAATAGTGGGTCTATAGGTTTACTGGGTGCTCTTAGCTTGAAAATGAGCACCTACATGAATGAATCGGACTTCCGAGCCCACTTTTATTACAAAACCAATTTTTCCAATTAAACTATAAAAAAATAGCCTAAGTTTTGGAAAAATTAAATTTTAACAAAAAACACTGAAAAAATTTAAAAAATTAAAAAAAATGAAAAAACCTAGGGGGACTTAGACATGTTCATATGACTCGACCATGATGCCTAGCATGTTTATACAGTGACACAATAGACTCTAATAACCTCAATAGGCCTAAATGCCAAGTCGACCACCCCAACTTTGGAGGTATTGAGTGAAAAACTCAGAAATTATAAGTCGTTTATTTAACAACCAATAATAACCAAGGGAAAAAACACCCTGGGCTGATTAGATTGACAAATAAAGTCTATGAGACCGAGTCTTTTACAGACACTATCATGCTAGAACATTTATTACAACTCCCCCAAGGGGATATGAACATGTGATATGGTACAACGAAGTTTCCCAGAAGCAAGACTGAAGGTCTTCTGAAGTCCGAACAAGTTATCCTTGTTCGGTTCACCAGGCTCACTTGATAAAAGACCACTAAGTACAACTTAGGTGGTAACATTCTGGCTGCAACTGTGTGACGTGTGCTCGATCTGGTCTTTAAGGCAAGGAGAGGATATGAGAACACCAGAATCTTTGGTTTATATACCCTGTAAAAACATCTCAACTTGACAAGAAAACCTCAGTAGCACAAGCTTTACATAAAAACCAAATGAACCATTAAGCTGATTTATTTAAACAAAACAAATGTAACTAACTAATGAAAAAAAAATGTTTTATTATAGCCAAGTACAAAACAAAAATGCGGAAAGTAAATGCTCTTTTTCAAGGAGCTTATTTTCCTACTCTAAGCATAATATAAAAAGGGTTAAGTGTAATCAGAAATCCAATGTAACCACCTAAGCATTTTATTAACATAAATTTTTTTTCCTTGTCTTTGGTTACCAGCCAAAGTAAGGATACTTTATTCAGAAAATGCAAACCTGCGCGATGATCCTGAAGGGGTGGGATGGATGGGAAATCATAGCCATGAATAATGTCGTTAAACTTCTTCCCAAACTGATAAGTGCTTGCGCAGGATGCTTCTATCCATGACTGGACAGGGTTGATATACAAATCGGAGTGATGAGGCAGATTGACTACACCATCATACTGATCATCAAGGCTTATCGGATGATAACTCATTGTATAAGACCCAAGCGGCTCCAAATCATAAGGAAACTCCATATGTGAAGATGCTAGTTGGGACTGATATTCCACTGACTGCATGACATCTGTCTTTTCACAACACTGCTTCTCAATGTCTTCATTATTGATACATTTGTACGACTTTGAATGATATGACTCTGAATGATCATATAAGAGTTTTGAATGCTCCTCTTCCATACTAGGATTTTCCCAGGTTTCGAGATCCATGCTTCCCTTTGTGGAAGTATAGTAAATTGGAGTCCACAAATTTCTAAACAAACACTCCCTTGCTGGATATAGCATAGATAGGATTCTTAATAAGATATCCACAAACATCCCAATAGTCATCACCATCATCTATGTTAGATGTGATGGATTCCCCATTGCTGATATCAGGTTCCGATATCAAGTTCTCTTTGTCTTCATTACTGATACTGATATATGGGTCAGACTGATCATGTGGATAAACTGCATGCTCCTTTTTCATATCAAAGTTTCCCAAGGCCACATGGTCCATGCTCTCTCCTTTAGATATGCCATAGACAGAAAAATCAACAAAACCATCAAAAGTTTCTGGTTCATTATTTTCCTCTTTATTCACGTCATAGACTGGATTTTCCATGAATATCCAGGACTCCTCATCAACATCTTTGTCGGGGATAAGGGAGTCTTCGTCACTTGTATCATGCTCCAAGCTATAGTTGTCCTCATTTTCATACTCTCTTTAGAGAAAAGGTCACAAGGCAGTAAACCTTCCAGACTGTCATCATTATATGGAGAACAAGTAGGAGTCCCATGATGTACATTACAGTTTTCATCATAAGTTTCACTTAAAGATTCTGCAATGGTTTCATCCTTAGGTTTGTACTGTTCAGTTGGTGACAAAGGGTAGGCTTGGCCTACCATGTATATATGATCAGGCTCGCTTGAAGTTGTTTCTTGATTACTGACCTCGGGAAGTCCATGTTCCATGACTTGATTTGCAACATAACAAGTGCTTTCTTGGTGGAATTGTTCACAGGGTCTACACCATGGAATTACTTCTTCTACCATGTTAGCTGAGTCTAACTGGTTTGGAATCCTAGGCTCTTGCTGAGGAAACTTCTTTTGATACATCTGATTCTGCCTAGGCTGAAAGTTCCTAGGTCCATTATTTCTTTCCATTGTGATTATTCTATTGTGCATAAGATTCAGTTGTGCGGACTGATTTGCCATAAGTTGGTTTTGACTAGTAACCAAGTCTTTTATCATGTCTGTTACCTTTTCCATGGGATCTTTAGAGGCTCCCTTTTCTTCTGATTCAATGACTTTTCCCTTTTCTTTGTTGTACGAAGTGTTTCCCCTAGTGTAACCTGGAATGTTGGATTTGCCTGAAGACTGCATATTCTTTTCTATTTTCTCGGCCAATTCCTGAGCAGTTTTTAGATCGGCCGGCTCTTTGTCTCTTAACTGGTACCTCAAATCACCAATGAAAGCTTCGATGTAAGATATGAGGATGGAGGCATCCTTTGGCTTGATTTCTTTAGGGAGGTCCGCAACCACACGCCTGAACTTAGTGTTAAATTCATCCATGGTTTCATTCTCCATCTTCTTAATGTTATGAAGGGCAGCAAGCAGATGTCTTGGTTCTTTCTTTTCTCCCCATTTCTTCTTAAAACCCTCTAGGAATTCACTAAGAGTTTTATATGAATTATCATCTAGGTCGAGGTACCATTCTTCAGCATCATTTTCTAAGGATAAAGCAAAGAGCTTCATTTTGACATCGTCATGGTCATGGGCAACATCATTGCAATAACTGACTAGGTGCTTTTCAAACTTTTGAAGGTGAGACTTGGCAGTGATGGCATTATTGCCCTGAAATATGGGGAGCTTCTTGATAGCATCTTTTGGAATGGCATGGGGAGCACCCGCTTTCTGAGAAAAGTCAAGGGGTTTGAACAATTCCGTCATTTCTTGAGATTGGTGAACATGACTCTCTACAAATATGTGATGGATATCTGAGAGGGATTGGTCTCCTAAATTTTCAAGGTTTCTACGAGAAGTCTGCCTATTCAATCTTTCCCTAATAAACCTTTCAGGATCAGGGAGAGGATTGAATAATTGATGGTGGTTTCTTCAGGTAGAAATTCTTGGAGGGATGTTAGACAGTGGAGTCGCTAGATGGATCGAGTTTTAATTTTTCTGTTTTTTAAAGACAAGATCAATCAATTTTTTTTTTTTATAATCTTTTTAGTTGCTTAGAAAAAAGTTAACCTAAGTCGTACCCAGGAATAAAAAGATTTATCCCCGGCAATGGTGCCAAAAAGTGTTGCCGCCTTTCACACACCTGGGTTACGTGGCAGAAATCTTCAAGCCATTCGGTGTTTCCTTGGGGGCAAGTCTCGAGTCAAGGCTGTCATCTTGTTCTTGACTCCTCCATTTAGACTCGACTCCTAACGAAGCCAAGGGGGGTAGACCCTATTAAGTTACTAAGGGAAAATTATTTATTATGATGATGGTATTAAAGAGTAAGTTTTTTAGGAGTTTCGATTTAACAATTGTAAACAACAAATAACATGATGAGATAATCACAAGTAAGCACGAAAATGACACCCAATCACATATAGATTGAAAGAAATAAACAGTTGACCAGTGCCTTGAAAATGGAGTTGAAAAACAATGAAGTGTGCTTGCAAGTGCTGGAATGAATGTTGTGCAATTGTATCTTGGTTGATTTTAAATTAATGTAAGAAGATGAGTAATTTAACTTAGGCGAGGGGACTCTAGATATACCCAGGGGGTACTTGAAGTATGTCCAAAACTAAACCGTCACGGCTACCCGCAAGGAATGTGTGGGCTGAATGGAGTCTCTGAGGCTGTTTTTCATAATGCACCCGAAGGTGTAATAGACATCGGTGCCCCGAGGTCACTTTTCAGGAGTTCCTGCTTCCTTTGGGTATTTTGCCACCATAATGGTTTGATCGAGGCGTTGGATTTTCGCCTGATGGTTTGTCAATTCGAGGAGAGTGAATCCTAATTATTATAGTCACTCAAGTGCTTTTGATGCAGCTTGACTGATCGGACGAACTGCATCCAAGTACAGAGCATACACACTGGAGTCTTTGTTACTTTTAGTAAATTTTAAAGGAGGTGTTCTTGTTAAAAAGAAAACCCTCCAGGAACCTCTTTCGGTCCAAGTGGACCTCAATCGGGGAATCAAGGAGGGGTTAATTTTATTATGATTACTAAAACAAATGATGATAGCAGATGAAGCATAAACAGATAAGCAAACCACAATTTTCTAATTAGACTACCACGACCCTTTCTTCACCTTTTGGCTCAAAAGGAGGCTCGTGGGATAAGTATTAAAATTACTTGGAAAGAACCAGATATGGAATATGGCAATGATTATAAGTCAAAGTATACTACCCTGCAGATTAGAACTACACTAGATTGAAAACAGATGAACAAAAAGTAAAAAATGACATAGACGCAAATTCCTTAGGGGGGATGGTGAATAGGCTCGAAAGAGCTTATTCGAAAAGATTTTTCTTTTTATTAGCAGCAATTACAATATCAACAAACTGAAATTAATCCACTTGGTCCTTATATGGAATGAGACCAAAGGTTTACAAATTGCAAAAAATTTGAAATTTTTGGAAGACGGAGGACCCCTGGGGGGTTTCGAATGGTCCAAAAATGATTTCTGGACAGCGCCTCCTCCTCTTTTCTGTTACACCTGCTAAAAACCAACAAGCTTATCACAGTTAAATATGCCCAAAAGTACTTTGAAAGTACTTTTGGATGAACAAACGTTTTACCCAAAAATTCTAAGTTAAAACTAGTTTTTAAAGAAGCAGAAAAAGAACCAAGGAAAGCAAGCTTTCCTTGGGATCTTGGTCTGCTTTGGGGGCATCCAATATGAAGCATTTAAATTGCTGAATATAACTTTTTAGATTTTAAGGAAACAACCATGCATTCAACAAGCTTTAAATCTACTTTCACAGCCTTGAAAAATGACAATTTTCCCTAAAAGTAGATCTAGAATGCTTGTAAAAATTTCTTTAGGAATGAGATCTAGTTTTATGAGCTTTAAGGCAGCAAGATTGTAATGTCCCCTTCCTTTTAGGCCTTGAGGCCCATACCGCTAACCCATGTGATTCCTGTGGGTTCGAGCGGTTACTGAGATCTAGGGGATCAGATCAGGACTGATGC
>LPNX010806751.1:1609-30564 GCA_001517045.1 Pseudotsuga menziesii
TTTGAGCATAAAGCCTGATGTATGCAGGTGACAGTGGTGAAAGTTGTGTATATGCGAGTTGTAGACTTGTGACCCGTATGTATCTTCAAAAGTGTTTTTAAAGGGTTAAATTGGAGCATCAAGGCTATGATGAGTAAATGGGGTATAGTGATTCTGCATAGGGACAAGGAAAGACCATAAAGGCATGATGCATCAAGTGTGGAAAATCACGCTATAACATATGCTCCCCAATGTGTGATTTCAGAGGGGTACACGATGCTAGAAATACATTATAATATCCCTAGGAGTGTAGTAGTGAAGAACTAGGTGGAAGAACCGACTACTCATCAGCATAATAGAATGTTAACTCTCTAATATGACTGTAGATATGAAGTATACATAGCAGTCTCAGATACATATCAGTACAATGGCCATGAATAGGCATAATATATATATGACTTGAGTGGTAATCGCCATGTATAATACACAGTGAAGTATGGTCTCCATACTGAATGAAGACATCTGGTACATTGCTTTGGTATGAGAACTAAAATATCATAAATACTATCATGATCAAAGAAATAGCATATATGAAATTCCACCATACTTTGAGGCCTTCTACATGAACCATAGATAGTATATGTCCCATCATGTGAATAAAGGCGTTGGTATCGAACATGATGGACCATCATCTGATTACTAATCATTGAAGTATACCATTAACCGATGAGAGACATCCCACTGATAATGAAAACGGGAGTCAAGATACAGAGTGCATTCAATCAAGTGTGAGTAGATGTGTTGAGGTCAGACACTCAAGAAAATCCATCGATTAGGGGACACTGATGTATTTTGAAATCTATCGATGGTGAGTGAACCTACCATGGATGACTGCAAGACTCAAGGAACTCAATGGACTCTAGATCCCAATTCCAGAATAAATGATCTAAATTCGATGTAACGAAATATGTTGAAAGGAGGGCATTAAGGAATTCCCCATCAACCAACATGAGGTACTCATCAAGGTTGTTAAATTTGGAAGAACTTGTGCAAACCAGATGTGCACGAACCACTAACCAATGTATCAATAATGAACGACATGCATAGTCAACATAATTTAGGAATGGACGTATCAGTTTAAATGCTTCCTTCGAACAAGAACATAAGGCAGATGGAGACACTTAGGTAACACAGACTTAAAGTGCAAACTAGGAAAACTCTATGACACATGAGGCAATAATAGAGTCTCCATAGTGATTAGAATCATAACCAATTGATGGAGAAAAATTGGAATATAGAGTACAGGTCTTAAAGTTATACTAGAAACCCAACCAATGATGAATGGACTCATGGACTGTGCTCTGTTCGAAGGTGACACGACAACTTCCAATGTAAGGTAATATCATTTCCCATCTGGATTTTTATGTTTTATGAAATTTTTGGTATTTTTCATATTCAAAAGCTTAAAAAAGAGAAATATTTCTTATAGTACAACAAGGACAAAACGAGTGTTACAGGAAAGCAAAATATTTCTAAGTAGTGGAACATACCTATGCTCAATGAAATGAATCATATGTAGGATATGGACACTTGGGTGATGTCTCCTCTAGGTATGGGATAATAAAGCTACAAAAGATAACTGAGAGGCTCTGCTTAGCTAGATTTGAGACAATATCGGGATATATGGCTTATAAAAGTGAAGTAGGGAGACAAAATTAAGCTCAATACGGCAAGCAGATGCATGCAATGCAATTACAACTTGATAAGAATGGGAGTCCTCCGATAGGAGATGGACAACATAAAAGGTAAGAAAGAGTAAGAGTTTTATGTTTAAAGGCATGGTGGGATTACAACAGACTCCCATACTTAAAGGGGGGATTCTCAGCATGGGAACTAAATGAAAAAATGAGATATAACTAGGGTTCCCATGATTTGGGAAGCTCTACTGCTTACATAATTCCACTTCTAGTAGTAGTGGAATGGTTCTATGACATCAAGAAGCGGGTTTGTACCTATGGTTAATGTGGCATAGTCATGGGATAATGCATAATGCATGTGGAAAGTGGTCCTATTTTATATTCCATTTCAGTTTTATACCTTCCATGGGCATGAATGGGCTAAAATATTGGCGAAAGTGCACCAAAAGAGGACCCTACACAACGATATTTGTCGAAAACAACTAGAATAGTCAGTAAAGAGTCCAAACTATAGGAAAGTGGGTAAATTTTTTTAATAAATAGTAAAAAGCAATTTTTTACCTTACCATTTGGTTTTTAACCCATCATAGTGCATTTGGAGCTTGTTGGACCCCCAAACTTCATACACATATTTCGGGAGCTACAGGCCATGAAATCGACAGCTGTCAGGACAGGCTAACTCACAATATCATGCTCTATCCATTCAATGTTTTAATTTCCAATTCTCATGGTGAATTTTTAAGTTTTGGTCCATGAGAGGTGGGTTCCTCAGCCCACGTGGTGGGTGACAGGTCATCTGGTCACATATAGGCCTGTGTGTATGCAGGAAAATCAAATCTTTCCCGTATATATATGCGCCTGTTATCACTGTAACCCACGTATAAGGTTTTTGATGTAATTTTTAAGGTTAAAAACTCACACAAGTTGGTTTCTTTTGGTATGATGGTGCTTGAGTGGAGAGAATGAGAACATGAGGATGTTTATAGGGTCGTTCATGGCGATGCAAATGCTCAACAAATGCTACAAATATGTGGTATTTATAAGTTTTGGAACCTTGGGAGCTTGAGGGCTCAACCAAGACTCTTGCAAATGTTCGTGAACTATTGGGATCCATACACAGAGGCATTCATGCTATATGGGATGTTGCTGAGACTCGAGGTATACGATATCTATTTCATTAATGGAATATCATGTCGATGTGAGGTAGTAAATATATGGGCTCCTGGAGTAGGTGGAGGACTTACCATCAATGAATACATAGTTGTGTATTGTGTTCCAGAAACTGAGAAAGTGGGGAATCAAGTCCTAATAAATGTAATCCAGAGCCTCAGTCTGAAGGTAATCATTCTAGTGTTGGCTAGAATAGTGGGGTTGACATCACTACATCAGGAATCACAACCTCTCATGTTCTACGTTTTAGAATGCATGAGTCCCATGGTTTATTACTGGAGTAATTCATTGTTGAACATCATGAAACCACAGTTGATAGACTGCAAGCTAGGTCGTATAAAAAACTTTGGGTTTTCTAGCATATTAAGAACTTTATTTTTTGAGAGGGTACTGAGTATTAGCCCTAGAGTTGAGGTCCCTCCTCACAGTATACATGATCCAACCCAGGCATGTTGGATGGATGTGATGTGGATATTAAAGGGAGGTAGGGCACCCACTCCTTTCCCACCTGACTTCTTCCAATGGTGGCAATGTCAAATCATCGCCATAAATGACTATCCTTATGCCAGGATCAACTATCATGGAGATTGAGACATGCCACTACCACCGTGGTCTGCATTAGGAGATATTGGTAAGATACCATTTATATTTTTGAATTATCTGATTTTTTTGTATTTTATATATATATCAAAATCAAAAACATGGTTTTGGTGGTATCAAGTATTGACATTAGGTTTTTTTGTGCATAAGTAGGTCCACGATGATCAGATGGTTTCCCATGACATTGACATAGGGGAAGTGGAGATGATATGATCGGCGTTGATGTCGAGCAGACATTACAGAACATACATGGCAACATGTCCTGAGTGACAAACAAGATCCCCATGGTGCAAGTTGAGGACTTACCCGAGTAAATGTAGAGGCGTGTGGTTGGGGTACCCCGTCCATGGGTTGGGTTGTTCAGGTGTTTGGAAAATGATTTATTTTTTTACCATGATCATCATCTAGGCCCATAGGCATAAATGTATGGATATTCATTTTTAATCGGTCATGTATATTTTAGAGGCTTAAATCCCATTTGTGTACTATGATATCATTTTTTGAACTCTGATTCGAAAATAAATACTTATAGTGATAAGTTTGATATATACACGTGTTTGAATGTGAATGTTTTTATGTACATGTTCTTTTAATGATGTGACAAATGCCAATATAAAACTTAATTTGCATATAAATCAACAACTTGATTATAATGTTTAGGTATGTGAATGTATGTAATGTAATCAAACTGTCGTTCCAACAATCTTACCCTTGAGGATCTTCTCAATAATGTAGGATCTCTAATGCAATACATGCCAATCAATTGGGACACAACTAACTGTGATTCTAGGAGAATCTCAAGAGATAGAATACCATTTGAAATGGCATAGCATAATAGTTCAATCACGACACTAAACTCGACAACATTAATTGAAGATGGTCGAAGCCTATAATCCTCCTGAAGACACTAGTTGACCCTTAGGTGCATAGATAACCCAAGAAGACAAAGCTAATTTATGGGTATGGTGACTGGCACCATCAATGAATCCTAAGTATATCGAAGACTTTGTCGACATCTGCCAAAGAATATGAAGCATGTAAACAAAATGATAACACTACAATGGAACCGGAAACAAACTATGCAAAACTGTATAGTAATATACAAGGTACCAACATGAGTTGAAGTGAAAGCATAGTACTTCTTAAGATAGAGTCCATTTCTAGGATCCTTCAAGGCATTCCCCATAGACCTCTAACTCATAGGCACCTTTCTCTAGGACACGTATCACAATATAAGGTCCATTCCACATGGGGTTGAACTTACCTGACCCTAAAGGTTCACTAACTTGGTCATACAAGAAAACCAAGTCACCTTCACTATAACGATGAGGACGGACATAATTATCATATTGGGCTTTGAAATAACGCCTATTTATTTCCAGAGCTACACAACATCCTGACACTTCTTGTTTAGGTTCTCTATGTGGACTAAACGTTCCTCTAACTCGAAAGTGTCATGTAAAAACTCTATGGCTAGTTTGAATGAATGGATCTAGCATTCAACTGGTTAAATCGACTCCACCTCATGTACCAGTTGATATGGGGAAAATCCAGTGGCAGTCTTAACCGCAGTTTGATAAGCCCACAAAGCAGAGAATAGCATGATATGCTAAATCATTTTGTTTTGGCTTATGGTTTTTTGTAGAATGGCCTTAAGGGATTTGTTAACAGCCCTGACTTTCCCATTCTCTTGATGATAGTAAGAAGAAGAATGTTCTTGATTATACCCTAATTCCAAAGCTATTTTTACCATCATTTTATTCAAAAAGTGCCTGCCATGGTCAGTGATAAGCTCCTTCGGGATCCCTAACCGGGTGATAATTTGATTGAATACAAAGTGAGGGACCATCTCACCATCGGATTTGATCGTAGGCATAGCCTCTTCCCATTTCGTGAACTAATATACAGCCAGAATATTGTGATGGTTCCCCCAGTAAATGATCCATAAAATCCACCCCCCACTTGGTGAAGGGACCAATGATGATAATCGGGTTTAACGAGGCAGGATGTGAGCGCATGTTTTGTGTTAAGACCTGAAAAGAGTGACATTGCTTGGCCGCATTAACACAATCTTTAAAGATTGACAACCAATAATAATCTTCTCTTATGATCTTTTAGGCTATAGAAAGCCCAGATAAATAACCACCACACGCCCCACCATGACAATCATTCAGTACAAACTCAACCTCTTCGTGGGTCAAACAACGACGCAAACTGGAGTCTACCCTACAACGATACAAAGTGTCACCAATAATGAGATAATTCTTAGCGTTATGTCATACGTGTCGACGCTCATCCCCTGAGAGATGAGGCGGGACCTTCAAAGTCTAAATATAGACTATAATTTCACCATACCAATGATCCGTAAACAAAATGAGAAAAATGTGCTCATCCACAAACGAGTCATCATGAATCAAATCCTCGTCCATAGTAGGGAGATCTGACATCAGATCAGTAAATACTAATGACTTCTTTGGTTTCACCGAAACAAATACGAGGTCAAATTCTTGCAAGATAACAATCCATTTATTATATTCCCCCCCTATCATTTTCCCAATCAAGACGAATTGAAATGGATTGATGTGAGCTATAACCGTAGTTTAGCGAAGCAAGATATAGTGTCTTAATTGTTGGACTGCATGAACAGTCGCTAAGGCTAACTTTTCAACGTGAGTATATCAGATTTTGAATCAATAAGATTTTAGCTAAGATAATAACATGCTCATGGATCTCATCATCCTCTTAACCCAAAACCATACCAATCGTCTCTTGAGACGCGCCCACATGTAACAAGAAATCCCTATTATAGTCGGGTGGACTAACCACGAGGACCAATGCCAAGGATTTATTAAGGGCTTCAAATGAATCTTGGTCTCGCTAATCCCTGAGGGATGGAGTATCCTTCTTCAACAAGCTCATAAAAACCTTGGTCCAATTGGCATAAATTAAGAAAAAACGATGCAAAAATTTAGCCATCCCTTGGACACTCTGAAGGTTTCTAATCGTGTGGGGGGGAGAAAATTGTATTATTGCCTCAACTTTTAATGGATCGACCCTAATCCTCTTCTTATATATGATGGATCCCAATAAACATTTAACCCTTACACAAAAGATGCACTTTTGAGGATTCAACTGAATTTGATAACGGAGGCATCTTTCAAAGACCAAAAGCAGGTGATTCAGATGATCCACTCTCAATCGAGAGTGAGCAGCTAAATCGTCCAGATAAACTTCAATAATACATTTTAAGGTCGTGAAAGGCAAATTCCATAGCCCATTGAAAGGTAGCTCTGATGTTTTTTAGGCTAAAAGGCATTTTCTGGTATGCAAAGATACCCTGGGAACATATAAATGTTGTCTTATGTTGATCCTCAGGTTTAATTTGGATTTGATCGTATCCTGAAAAGTCATCCATAAATGAGAAAACCTCGCTTCCCACAAATTCGTCCAAAATCTTATCATTGAATGGTGTGAGGAAATTATCTTTCGGGCAAGCCCAAATAAAGTCTCCAAATTCAGTACATACATAGATGGTGTCATGATTTTTATTGATAGGAAAGGGGTTGGATACCCATTCAGTTAAGGGAACCAAAGAGATGAAGGCATATGTAAGCAACTTCTATATTTTAGCCTTAATAGTGAGTGCTTTACAAGGATTTATTGCACGTAAGCGTTGTTCAACAGGTTTAGAATTTGGATAAGCTTTGATTTCATGTCCAACAATGTGGGTATCAACCCCTGGACATTTGTCATATGACCAAGAAAATACATCATGAAATTATTTGAAGAGACTGGTGTATGTTTTAATTTCCTCAGGTGAACAATCAGCATTGATATAACGTTCTCAAATTTTCCAGGAATCCGAGATATGTTGATCAGAATAGTTGGAGGTATATTCGCCTTGTTTCCTTTGGAATATATGCCATGAGTTCCTAATGGGATCACAGGATGACCAAAATTATCGCTTAAGGTTGTCCTAAAGTCATCACGCTCGATCCATTCGAGCTCCGGGAGGAAGTAAGATCGATAATGCATCTCCTCCCAAGGTTGTTTTGGACCAGTCATGGCCCCAAGAATAGCTTCATCTGAACGAAAATTGCCATTAAGTCAATCATGTGAGCATGACGATTCAACAACCCAACCCAGTAGTGCAAAGAGATCCTCCTCTTCCGTTCATGGACGGAAAGGATCGGCGTCCACAATAAGATCAAGTACAACTTGATAAGCGGCATGTGCTGCAGACATTGACATTTCTACTATGGCAAGTATAGTGTCTTCATCTAAATTACTCGAAGAAGGAAAAGTTCACAGCTCATCCAAATACATTGTGTGAAATGAGACCAGACTAAACAGTGACGAAACACCACTAGGAGTAGAATTAATAGCTAAAATTGGTTTCGAAATATTAAAAGTTCCCATCAATGAAGGATACATTCCGACGCCAACATTATCAGTTGTCTACTGAGAACTATCAATAGTCGGGATAGTAGGGCGCAAAGATGTTGATGAACTAGAATTATGAAACAACAATTGGTCGATCGTCATTATCCTATCTTCGTAAGGTAAGCATGTGACACGAAATACAGACTATATGATCGCTTTCATAGCGTAAATCTAGTTTCGGTCGAGTAAAAGACTATAATCAATGGCTACATCAACCACTTCAACTTTGAATGGCATAGTCTTCCCTCCAAACTATACTTGAAGGGAGGGAATAATACCATGCAGTAAACATAGTCATGGATTTTGACAACATGAGAGAACCAAGGCCTTTCCAACAATCCAAAGACATTGCAGAAGTCACAACGACTTCATCGACAACTATGCATTTAATGGTGTTATTCAAACACTCCACATGGACTTGAAAATCCACATGGTAAGGCAAGCGAGGCTGGACGTCATAAGCCTCGATTCTAAAAATAGTAGAGCCATTTGGGTCAGCTACTCAAAGAGAAACTAATAATTCCTTCCTCTGCAAAGGACAAGTCTAAAGTACTTCAAGAGCTGACATCACACAAGGAGTCTGGCCCAAATCCTCAAAGATGGAATAATGTTGGGTGGTTTGGGCATTAGGATTGTTCTCTAAACGCTTTAAGACCCCTTTTAGTATGTGTGGTATACATTCAGTCTTGTTGATATACAAAGGAATCTCAAGAGGTGGAGGCTCTTTACCCATGTTGGGTTGCGACGGACAATAGTCTCGCGAACGAGTAGTGACGTGGAAAATCGAGATCATGTCGATACAACCGTTAACACCTTCCATAGCTAGCGGGTTTTGATTCCCACCAGAACTAGCTCCGTTGGTCAAGGTCCTTAAAGTCGTATTCTGATTATGAGGAAGGGGATCAATCAACACAATTGGTCTCTATGTGATGAACTCTGAGGAATCCTTAATTCAATGGATCAAGTAGGTGATATGGTCTCTCCCGTAAATCTTGCGAGGTAATTTGACATTTTGTTGAAGCCTCGGATGGGTATGTTGTTGGAATGGGTTCCTAGGCTCACAATAGAGGGGGAAAACCCAGCCAAAGGATTCAAATAATCCTACACAAGTATTATCCTATCCTCGAGTTGTTTGGTGTGGTTAACACCCATGGATACTAAGGCCTCCACTGGCACTTGTGGTTCTTCGATCCTGGAAGGATCTATTTCCCAATGAAGGAAAATTGGATGAGTGATAAAAGTAAAAGGGAAATTTAATCTAACTATGGAGGAAACCTAAACTAAGTCTATTCTACTATAAGAAAGGTGTTCTGGTTTGTTCTCAAATTAACCTGAGCTGAAAGACTAATATGTAATTGATCAGAGTTAACAAAAATGTAAACAATATTGATTATTCATCAATTCAATTTACAATCAACCAACAAAATTTGACTGACAACAACTTGAAATTAGCACATTCAAGGTTAACCTGTAATCAATGTATCAATTGAAAAATTAACATATATCATCCAATTTACTGTGTAATCATTTGCAGAAATATACAAATATTTTGATAGAATAAACTCTTTCAACCCTTTGTCAGTACATGAATCATTAGCAAAGGGAAACCGAAGCTATAAATAAATGCACTTATTGATTGCAAAAGACTAACAGTAATAGTGATCTGAAACAGAAAATCATTATTTGTCAAGGAAACTTAATCAAACAAATAGAAAGAGATCTAAAAGAATAACATCACTGTATTAGATAAAGTTTGCAAAAAATTACAAAACCTCAAGTAAACAGAGTATCTCCAATCTCTTGTCCAGATTTTTCCCTCCTAGAAAATCATCCTCCTTTATATGTGAAGTGATCTACCCTTTAAAAAATAATTATAGAAAGCTGAATCCCCATGAAACTAGGATCATGTGATCCACATAGAACTAGTATCTAAGAAAATCTCACCACTTATTCCAAATCTCCAACAATTCACCTATGTTTGGGTAATTCGCATATTCAAACCCAAGCTGAATATCGCACCTAAAATTATTCATTTCATTTTTGGCCAACTTATGCCAAAGATGGATGAAAATGTGGATCTTTGCTTGCATAGTAAATGGTTTCCTTATAACCTAATCCATGTCCCCAATGCTGATATGATCAAGCTCTTTAATATTTTCCTTAACTTCCTCACATCTACATTCAACCTGCTCTATTATTAACTTCGGAGGACAAGCATTTTAAATCAGCTCCATGGTAGGGAAATGTAACTTTTCCATAATGTTGTCAACCGCATACCATCTTCTCCCGAAAATTGCCTGTGCTTTCTTGATGGAATCTTCAATCATTTCATTCAAATAAAGCCAAGCATGCAAAACAGTTTTGACCTTTTTCAATTGAAAAATGTTGAGGGTGGTAATACCTTCTGGTCTATCTTTCATATATCTTTGCCAATCCACAATAGCATCATAAGATTTGGATACGAGTTCTCTATTGGTTGTCTGAGTCTCAAGGGTGATAGACATTTTATCAAAAGCAACATAAGTCTCAAAAATATCATCTAGAGTCCTAAACATTTCAGTTATTAAATCATGATGCTCCTGATTAACCAGGATAGCCAAATCTTGAAACTCCTGCTTAGAAAACTTAAAGACTACATAGGAAGCAGCACTTGCAGTTGCATATTCACATTCTCTTATCAACAAAGCTATCCTTCTGGTATTAGCAGCATTCATGGTTCTTTCATTCTGCAATTCATCCTAGAGAGAGGCATTCTTGAGCTACAACTCTTTGAACTTGTATTTAGATGCTTTCTCTAGATTTTTCGCGTGAGTTTTATGCTGTCTCTTGACCTCATCTAGTTCTTCCTAAAACCTTTTCATTTCCTCTTTCCTTTTGCCGAACTCCTTGTTCAGTGTGAGAACTTCATCAAGGTTGGCACCTGTGAATGCACCCAAAGTTGTGGCTGAATCCACTGCATCAATCTGAGGGTCACCAGACTGTTGAGTCTAGACTATTTGATTGGTGACAGGTCCAAACACATCATCATGATCCCTACTTCTCTTCTTTCCTTTTCTTATTACTGCCTTTGACGACCTACTATAAAAATAATCCCCAAGAGAGACTGCATTCTCTTCATCAAAATTATCAACTGAATGAGTAAATGATGAAGTCCCACTCACTGTTGAGACCAATGAGGATGTCTAAGTAATGGTAGGAGGTGACATAGACATAGCGATAGGCGAAGTAGAAAAGGGAGAGGAGATATTTTGATCGATTGTGGGCATAGAGGTTGAAGAAATGATTGGGGTGATACTTTCATAAAGTGGGGTGTTAGTTCCAGTGATCGACTGTGATGAAACCTGCTTAAGAAAAACTGATGATGGAGCAATGGGTGGAGGTAATGGCAGAGGGATTTTGAAAGACTGGGTCTCATCAATAGTAAAGGAAGGAATGTGGTGTTGGACTGAGATAGCTGGGATAGAAACTTGTGGTGAGGTCAAAGAATGATAGAGCTTGGATAATGGGGACGATGGGATGACTCCAACAGGCAAAGTGGAAAGAGTGTGGATGGATGAGAGGAGGAGTGTTGCAGTTGATGAGATAGGAACAAAAATAGATTTTGGGATGCTTAATTTAGGAATAGAGTCTTCCATTCCATTATCATTGAACAAATCTACAAATGTTTTCAAAGGCTCAGTCACTTCTTCTGTTATAGGCACAGAGGAATGCACTTCTTCTTCAACATCAGAGTTACTAAGGTCAATGGTAAGTGTTTGAGAAGCAGTCACATGTGTTTTATGTTTCTTAAATGGCCTAACATTGACTGCTACTTGTTCATCACCTATCAAGGTAGATGTAGTAGTCACCTGAATGTCAGGAATAGGCTTAGCAATTGCACTTGGTTGATTATCCAATGCATAAGTTGTCTTGTCAAGTTCTGCTTCGACTGCTAAGAAGTATGCATCAGAACCTTCAGTTGTTGAGAGATTGTTACTTCTGGGAGATATTCCATAGGAGCTTTTCCCTTATTCCCCTCTATATCAGTTACTACTAATAGAACCTTTGTTTCTTGGGCTTCCTACTCTTCCCTGCCCTTTCTTACCTTTTCCAGGAGGTCCATTTCCATTGCTCTGTAGCTCTGAATTCTGATTTTGAGTTCTCTTTTATACTATAAGATGTGACTCTGTTCTTCATTTCTTTTGGCCCTGGCCAAGACCTCGAAAAAGGTATATACCCCCTGGTAGATAGAGTCATCAGGGACTTTCTCATGAGTATAACCACCCTTGACATGGTTTTGCTTGAAATGAGCATCAAGAAATCCTTTAGGGTCATGTTTTATTTTGCTAGAAAAACCAAGCTTCAAGGAAGCTATATGGTCACTTAGTAATGCAACCCAGTTCGAAGATGGGATGATCAATGATCCAAGGTTCAGAGGGAATTTGGGCCAACCTTTTATTTTGGGGCCAATCGGTTTCTTGTAAACCCCTTCAATAATAGTCTGGAAAGATACCTCTTCAATTACCAACCTATCAGGAACAATCTTGGGCAGCATATGGACAGTATTGGTGCCCCAAATCCTTAAATATGCAGAAGAATCCCCAACATATTAGTCACCCATTGTATCAATAAAGGTATTGGCTTCGGCTGAAAAGGTGGGAGCTTTCTTCTTGAAGATTGAAAAATAAATGTTGCCAAGGAAGTGTTCACAAATATCATAGAATCTAGTTGCATAGTTAGTATCCCACAATTCCGAATGGTAAATAGGCATAGGGGAAGCTGACAAAGTCTAGTTCCATCCCAAATTGGGATATTGGAACTCAGTGCAGAATACGTCAATGATGAAGGCCGAAAAGAAGAAATTGGGTTTCTTCTGGGAAGTAGCCTTTTGATAATCATGGATAGTTGTTTTAAGCTCCAATGACAAGATAGAAGCCCATGGGAAAGATTCACCAGTAGTTAGGACATGATGAGCTATCGAAGCCCATTCAACTTTAAAAATAGAGCAATTGGGAAGACCATAAAGTTGACATAACATGGTTGCTAGCAAAGAATAGGGTTCCCTAAACCAGGTGACAGGATGAAGGTCGTCTTTCCTCTGCGAGAACTTACCGGGTTCATTCATCCAAGATTTTAGCATTTCATCCAAATTGAACCTAGTCTTATAGGCTTGGGAAAATTCTGCGTTGAGGGGTTGTATATCCGGTTTAAGAGCATAGGCTCTGGTAAAGACTTCAGGGTGGAAGGTAGCTAATTGTGACCCTGCACTATCATTGGAGGAATGGTTTTTAGGGTTTGCGTGTTCCACAATCCATTTGACCGCATCATTATAAGGAAGGATGGCAGGTTTGGCCCAATGGCATGAAGTCCAGAATCCCTAATTCTTTGGTAGGCTGATTGGTCATTCTATATATCAGAGAAGTCGTCATTGTCAAAAATTGAGTACACCCTAGGCCATTCAATTTGATAAGTTTCAATGACTCTGCCACTAGTGTCCAAGAAAATACCAAAGTTTGGGTCATTGGTCAGCATGTCCTTTTGAAGGCTTTGCAGTGGGTAATCCGTGCCATTCTTGGAATTTGAGGAAAATTCTGTTTAAAAGCGTAAAGCAAGAAATCAAGGCTAATTAAACCAAAGCTACAGTAAGCAATTAAACTAAAAACTGAATAAGAAACCAACCTAAAATCAACCTGGACTGTGATGACGTTGTCTAATAAAAACACAGTGAAAATTCACGCAGCACAGTAATTCGCAACAATAAAAATGGTAAAGAAAAATATAAAAGACCAGCCTATATATAGATTTTTCACGGGTCAAATTAAGACCATAATATTAAAATGAATGGACGATCGAGATTAAATCTTGCAGGATACGGGACCGAAACACGAGATTTAAATTTTATTGACCATCCCGCGATCCGCAATTTTAGGATGCGGGATCACAAACTATCGAAATTTTATTCAACCCCTTCCACAATCTACATCCCACAAATTGCGGGTTGCGGGATCACATAACAAAAATAATAAATCAAGCTACTTCCCGCAATCTGCAATTTGTGGGATGTAGGTTGCACCCGGGTTGCGGGATGACACACTACACTCATAGAAAAATGCTCTTGTATCTTGCATTCCGCATTTGCGGGATGGAAAACTCGCAAATATTAAACTTTGAGATCCCGCAATCAGCATTGCGGGTTGCAGGAAGGACACATTTTTTGGGAAATATAATCTTCTGCAACTCACCAAAAGCACACAAAACATGCATAAATTTAAAAAATTTAACTAAGTCAAATCATAGAAACCATGATAAACGTTATGGGGACCCCAAAACAACTTAAGGAATTATGAAAAATTACCTTTGCATGTAAAATTGGGGTTCTCATGTTTTGGATAAAACATGGGATCTGTTGTACCTACAACACATTCGTCTTAGGTTTCTTGTTCCCCTGTGATTCTCATCATTCTTGTAATCATTCTAATTCTCTTTTTTATTACCACACCTTTTTTTAATTTCTTCCATTCTTTCTATTCTGTCTTGGTTGTTGGTTACCCTTTTGGTTCGACAATTGCACAGAAAGTACATCTGCCAATTAGGTGGGAATGGACAAGGTCGTACCCTTTTTGACCACAAAATAGTTAATAGAAAAAATCTTCATTTGATTCGTAACCTGGTCCATAGCTTTGGTACTTATGGAGCCAACAATCCCATCAGCATATAGCCCGAGTTTGAACTTAGGATCATGGTTTGATCGCAGAGCGTCATGAACAATATCTTAAAGGATCCTAGACTGAGCGTAAATCAAGTCTAAATACTAAGCTCTAAATATATCATGTTCCTCGGTGGTCACTCCGGACATCGAAACATCATTTGTGATATATGGTAACAAAGACATCAGAAACCATTCCAATAAAAATTCAGGTGGAATGTTGGCCTTGATCAATCGCTTCCATCTACGCCACTCTTCAATGTGATTAGAGATATGTGTGGCATTATTTTTCCAAAATGTCAACAAGAGTTTGGTATCAAAGGGGTTGATTTGAAGTTGTGACAATCATTTGTGTGGGTTGAGTTAATTTTGTAGCTGTTGTAGCCTCCCCCAACCCTCTGTTCCTAGGAGGTAGGGATCACTCCCAAGATCAGAGGTGCTAATATTTTAAAATCATATATATATATATATATTATATTTACTCTTGTATTTGTAGATGTTAGTAATTGTTTATGTTAAATTGCTTGTTGATTAGTCTTGTTAATTGACTGTTAGTTTTGATTATTTCTCATATTAATAATTGCTCTTGGTATTTGTTGAAGTTTATAAATTTTAACTGAGTATACAAACTTCTGTCAATTCCTCAATGTGAATGATAAACAAAGCTTTCATTCTTTTTTGATCTTGTTTTTGAAGAAGTCCATAATTTATTTATCTGACTCCAATTCATTATAGATAAACTAACACTAAATAAGAAATGGTATCTTGCATAGTCATTCCATGATAACTCGCAAGAAATCTCAAAACCTGAACTAATAAATTAATGAATAGTTCATTTAACTGCTTCTGAAAAGGGTAATTTAAAAACCTTTCACTTTGATTGAATAGAGTCATCATTATATTTCATTAACAAACTAATTAGAAAAATGATGCAGAGGTAACACAAAATCTTTGTGTCTACAATCTTTCCAACAGATTATCTCAACCTTGGATTTTAATTACAATCTTAACAAACCTTTACTTTGCACACATGGTGATTGGCTTCTACCTAGTTTGTATAGCACCAATTTGGCTTATTTGCATTCTACAAGGCGTGCAGCATCTACTCATATAGAGCCCAATCATTTTCAACTAGGCCAGAGGTCAAAGCTTCCAAACTGGACAACATTTTTAAAGAACTTTATAGCACACTACATTGTCCAAGCAACAACTTTTGAACTGGAGAAAAGCCAAAATTCTATCAAATCATCCAACTTGTACCATCCATATCAATCTAAAGACTTGATACAACATGGCAGAATTTTGAGCAAGTATGAACTTTGTTGCATTAATCCTGAGAAACTTTCCCTTGACCACCAACACTTAACTTGCACAGGGTTTGAATTTAATTGCAAGTTCAATTTATAGTTCAAACACCATTGTATCACATTCAATACGCTTAACTCAGCTGACAGTTCTTCTCCCCTAGGGGAAAATGAATACTGGGCCACTATTTGAATTTTACGATGACTAACTCAAACTGCAATTCAGAATCCTTTGTTTCCATCTTCAGTAAGAGTTCGACGCTGGAAAGACCCAAAATCTTCTTACCCAGGTAATTGCCAACATACCTTGACAATCACCAGAGCCAATCACTTTAGCGAGACTGACACATCAACTAAATTGATTATGCTCTGTAAGCTTGTATCTACTGCCAATCCAGCTACCTTAGATCAATCAGACATCAAAGTTCAAGTGGAAATTCAATGGTAAATCAATAAGGGATAGTGTTCATTTGTTGCGTAGGGATGGGTTTGTGGAAATCTTATTCAGATAAGTGTCAAGCTGACAGCATACCTTGGCAATCATTTAAGCAAACAAGTTTAGCTAGAATTACACATCAGCTAAATTGATTATGCTCCATCAGCTTGTGTCTGCTACCAATCTCGCTACCTTAGATCAATTGCTATCAAAGTTCATATGTGCACTTAATGGTAAATCAAGATCGTATAAGAATCGTTTGTTCCATTAGGACATATTCATGGATGCTAATGGTGTACATATATTGAATGCTCTTGAATAAAATTATGTGTTTCAAAATTGATGGTCATAATAAAACACAGTATGCACAATATCTAACCAAACCCACTAATTAATGAATTTAATTAAATATATTCCTCCATGAATCCAATCAGAAAAGGATTTTCAAATATCATGCCAAATTGAATTGTCATCATCTACAGCAAATGCCATCCCTTATCATCTTTTTTTTATCATATATCACTTTCCAGCCATTGGCATGTGATGATACTTGAAGATAGGGTGCCTGACCACTAGTTGCTCTCCCTTATCAATAATCAAATGCAAAGCTATGCAAATTGTTGAATTGCAGAGCATCCTCATGAGTGATACGCATGCTAGACATGGCCACAAAGCTCTTGTAGTTCTCACTCTAATCACACCCTCAATCTCCTAATAATTATAGAGGTGACATATATCACTTTCCAGTACTTACCATTTTTGTTTAATATCACTTTCCTGCCATTTGATGTGTGATGATCCTTGAAGAGGGTGTCTGGCCACTAGTTACTCTGCCTTGTCAATCATGAAATGCAGAACTATGCAAATTGCTGAATCACAGAGCATCCTTGCATTAGTGATACGCATGCTAGACATTGTCACAAAGCTCCTTCTGTAGTTCTCGCTCTAGTCATGTTCACACTTTCCTAATAATAATACAGGAAAATTTATTTTCCTGTTCAAATTCTTACTCAAATGACATTTTATACTCTATGTAATCACTTCAAAACTTTAATTTATGCCATGAGTGTTGCCAGCTGTAACAACAAAATGATTCAAGTTACTTACCATCAAAAGCTAACTACGAGATTTATATGTTGTTTACTTCAAGCATGATGTAAGGAGTACCTGAATTGGTTGATGATGAAATACACTTAAGGAATTCATACAAAAAATATGTAAACAAGCTCCTATGATCTGTTGATGCAATTCACTAGGAGCTCGAGAAAGGACAATACTATAAATAAACAAAGCCTTAGCATTCACACATTTAGTTATGGAAATTGTCAAATAGTTTAATTGGTATATGTGTATGTCACAACATTAACATTCTATGCCCACTGCATGAATCCATCTTTCCTGCATTTATAACGCAATATCATTTGATGCAATTGTTTTCCCAATTAAACCAAGCTGAATACAATACAATTCCAAATATCGCCAGGAAAATAAGCAAATAAAACACTGATTCAGGGTTGCTAACAAGCACCATAAAGCAAATCAACAATAGCAAGAATGACAACAAAAAGATTCCTTCTTATACCAGCTTAAGTTCAGAGCATTTTTACTGAGAATTAGTAATCCCCACATGATGAGCTTGAATCCTTGTAATGGTGGAAGTGTGTAATGGCAGCTGGGTATGCTAAAAAGGGCGTTCTCTTCATGCAACAATTCTCCAATAAGAGAAATAACTAAAACTTTACAGTAATGCCTGCTTACCAAGTGCAAGCTGCGTAGCTGCTTGTGGTTCATGTAACTGCTATAGTTTAAGCAAGTACCACACGCATACGTGCCACTGTCATGTATTTTTAAGCCAAAGAAGTAGCTGCCAACTTTTGTTTCATTTGTATGCAGTTACACAAAGTCAAAAAGACTATACATCACTTCTGCAAGGAATTAGTGTTTAATTTTAATGGTTATATCAGATCTTAAAACATTTAGCATCATAACAGCATAACCATAAGCAAAAAAATCACTAAAAGATAGACAAGCACAACCATACAAAAAGAACACAAAGATTTATCCTGGTAAAACCCTAAAGGGAAAAACCCAGCAAAAGCTTCCTCAATATAGATGCCCCAAAAAGATAAAAGGTAAAACCCAAAAAACTGATCCTCCTTCTTCTCCAGCCACAACTCTTTCTCTCTCTCTCTCATGCGCTACACAAGTGAGTGTGTGTGTGTTCCAAATGAGGAGCGTCACACCTCTATTTATATTCGTTCGTTCACTTAATAATTAATTCATTCATGTAGGCTCGAGTAATCCTAATTTAATCATGTAGGCTCGAGTAACCACAACTAGGGTGCTAATGACCCACATTACAATTTGAGGGGACTTCCTCAAGACTCTTATTAGTTCTTCCGATTAGAAGCATCGGGGTATAAATAAATACAAGTTGTTATCCTGATAGGACCATCGGGGACCACAAAAGATACATATAGAATATTCTTCGAAGTTACAATATTTCAACACTCCCCCTTAACGAGAACGGTATTCTACAACATCATCAACAACAACAATAGTAGGTGAGAGATAGAGGACATCATCAACATCATCAGGGTAACACATCTATAAATTATTGGAAGCTTTTCAACATCATATAATCTTCATCTTCAATCTTCAACGACAGCAACACTTTGACCACTTTGATTGATAACATCATCAATAGCACTTTGACCTTTCGATTAGCAACAACATCTTCAGTACTTTGACCTTTCGATCAGCAACAGCATCTTCAGCACTTTGACCTTTCGATCAGAAACAACAACTTCAGCACTTTGACCTTTCGATCAGCAACATCATCATCATCATATTCTGATCCTTCGATCAGCAACATCAGCAATGTCATCATCATATTCTGATCTTTTGATCAGCAACATCATCATCATACTTTGAACTTTTGAACATCAACATCATCATCACACTCTGATCTTTCGATCAGTACGACATCATCATCATACTCTGATCTTTCGTTCAGTACGGCATCATCATCACACTTTGATATTTCGATCAGTATGGCATCATCATCACACTCTGACCTTTCGATCAGTAGCATCATCATCAGCAGCAACAACCTGCAATCCAGAGCTCAAAGACAAAAAAGTATTTGGATCACTTTTGGACTTAAAGTCCAGGGATGATGCAATCCCACCACATTCTCGACAACCAAAGTCACTAGATTGATTACGGGATAATCAGTCCCTATCACTTTAGGACTAAGTCCAAGGATGATGCAATCCTACCACATTCTCGACAACCGAAGTCACCGGATTGACTACGGGATAATCAGTCCCTATCACTTTAGGACTATGTCCAAGGATAATGCAATCCTACCACATTCACGGGGACCGAAGTCTCTGGATACATTTTGAACAGAAGTTCAGGGATGATGCAATCCCACCACATTCACGAGGACCAAAGCCTCCGGATACATTTTGAACAGAAGTTCAGGGATGATGCAATCCCATCACATTCACGGGGACCGAAGCCTCCAGATACATTTTGAACAGAAGTTCAGGGATGATGCAATCCCACTACATTCTTGAGGACCGAAGTCACCAGATCCATTATGGACATATGTCTCGGAATGATACAATCCCTTCATTCTTGAGGACCGAGGTCACCGGATCACTTAAGGGCAAGTTCCCAGGGATGATACAATCCCACTACAACATCACTACTCCCCCTTTTGAGGAAGGTCTTTCCGAACAACACCAAGCTTGTCTCGAAAGTTTTCGAACTTTACTCGAGACAGAGGTTTCATCAGCACATCATCGTCTAAACCATCATCATCTACATCTTCAGTATGTGAATACTGAACTATCACCATCTGTATCTCCAATATGTGAATATTGAAAGCATCATCATCTATATATTCAGTATAGAAATACTGAAAGCATCATCATCTCTATATTCAATATAGAAATATTGAATCACCATCATCTACATCTACAGTATGTAAATATTGAAACATCATCTATATCTTCAGTATGGGAATACTGAAACATCATCATCTCTATATTTTAAGTATAGAAGTACTGAATCACCCTCATCTGCATCTACAGTATGTAAATATTAAAACATCATCATCTGCATCTTATCTCGTATGTAGAAATACCGGATTTCTATGTGTTACGACGGAACACAGGGTTCTCTATCATCACAACTCTGGTTATCACATAGAATCATTGTAATATCCATCTTCAAGTCAAAGAGACTTGATATCAGCTTCCGAAGCCATATGGCTTCACAACTTAGCATAGCAATCTTCTATGTATTTTGCTTCAGTCGTGCTAAGAGAAACACTGGATTGTTTCCTGCTAAACCATGAACTCATAGCAGACCCCAAACAAAAGCATCTACATGATGTGATTTTCCTGTCTGAGATACTTCCAACCCAATCTGCATGTGTATAGCCATACAATCTATAGTCATGGTTTCCATCATAGTATAGACCAAAGTCTATAGTCCCTTTCAGATATCTCATCACATGTTTTGCGACTATCAGGTGAACCCATCTAGGTTGAACTAGATATTGACTCAAGGTGTTCATAGCAAGACAAATGTCTGGTCTGGTATTTGTTAAGTACATCAATGACCCAATAATTTGTCTGTATTGAGTCACATCCACTAACTCTGATTTGTCATCGGCTAATAACTTCAGGTTGGAATCCATGGGTGTGGCCACGGATTTTCATTCAAACATATCAAATCTTTTCAAAACTTGCACTGCATACTTTTCCACTACTTTTCCTGATAGAGAAATATTCCTTCATACTTCCCAACCTAGGAAATAAAGTATTAGACCAAGGTCTAAATTCTTCAGTGAACTTCTTCTTGGATTCTACAATCTGTTTCTCATTCCCTGTCATAAATAGATCATCCACATATAGTAATAGTATGACAGGTTCATCTTCTACAACCTTGTAGTAAAGGTTAGGATTGACTTTACTCTTGGCAAAGCCCATGCTCATCAGAAAACTATCTATTCTTCCATACCAAGCTCTGGGAGCTTGCTTCAGGCCATAGAGGGCCTTCTTCAACTTGCATACGTGACTCCATCTGTCTTCAACTTCAAATACTCATGCTTATTCAATGTAAAACTCTTCCTCAATCATACCATTAAGGAAGGCTTGTCTTTACTTCATCATGGAAGAAACTACCATGATCGTTCTGAAGGAAGTGTACCTTGCTTCCTGGAGGAAGTGTCTCTTTAGAATTAATTCCCTCTTTCTGATAGAAACCTCTAGCCACAAGTATTTCCTTACTTCTATCAACAACATATTTTATCTTGCAAATCCATTTGGAGGATACCAATTCTTGCTTTCTGGTTTGAGTACTATATCCCAAACATCATTCTAGTATTCCTTTATCATAACATCTTCTATGAGTTCATCTTTTAGGTCATCAACATATCCTAGTCTTCTGCATTCAACCTTGAAGGTTGGAACCCACTTTACTCTTGGTAAAGTCTCGATCCATCAAGAAGTTATCCATCATGTCGAACTCAGATATCTTCTGTAGTCACTCCCCCTGAAGTGGAGTATCATCTTCCCTCTTCATTCTGTACAGGTGGTTCTATTCTTGATATATACTTCTAGTGGGTCTGGTCAATAGAGTATGTCATGTCATAGTCTATTCTTTCTGAGGTATACCACGAACCTTGCTTTGTACACTTGTTCTGGTAGATCCATATGGAAGATACTACAGAATTCCCTTCAGGTCTCGAAACCATATCATAGACATCATTCCCCATGATCGATTGTTACTCTTTGATCATAACTTCTTTCATAGCCAGAAAGGTTAGCATCAATGATGTCACCCAACTGTGTTACACAACTAGAGTGTGTTCGAGGCCTCTTACTTTGGTTTGGAAGTTTCGTCGTTCTTTTCTTCATCTTGAGTTATCTCTCGTACCCATGGTGGTCTTCATCCTTCGAGGTGGATCTACCACTCTCTGAAGCTCTTCCTTCCGTCACGATGTCTCTGACCCTGGGAGCTTCAGATTTATTGGAGTGAATCTTGAAATGCCATCACTTGTTCTTGGGAACAAGTCTCATCCTTGTTTTCTAGTAGGAGTTTGTACAGGACCTTTCCTACAATGCAAATGCACCAGTAGCATGGTTAGAACCATTTCATAGAACATATACATAACGACAAATTCTTATGCATCATACAACTGTTTAGCCAATACAACATTCATCCATATCTCACGGAAACATTCTAGATGACATCATTGATATTGTGTGCTAATCCAATATGTCAGCAAGGAGGTTTCATTCTAGATAAGTAGCAATGGAGAGGTGTATAGCACCATGAGCTACTTACTCATCACATGCATACTATTATTAATGCAAACATTCTATCATGCATAACACATCAAATGAATACAAAACAATATAATGAAATGACAATTGAATACTTATCTTTTATTTGTTTCATGGGTAAACTCCTTCTTTATCATTATGCTTCATCATCTTCTTCATTCATGAAATTATCATTTCTTATCCAAATGATAAGATGGATAAGAGGTTCTTCAAGAATTGAGTTCTTCATATTCCTCATCGCTTGAGGGATCTGCTTTGAATGGTGAAAGCTTGATCTTCAATTTCTCCCTTCTTCTTCTCTTCTTATGAGTCGAGCTTCTTCTTCTTCCCAGATTCAGCTGAAAGTAATCATTTCCTTCTAGCACACATTCCTCGCATGAATGAATCCCATGATCCTGGGAGGCCATTCAAGGTGGCTATCACCACTTCTGCATTCTTCGCTTCTTCTTTTACCTCTTCAATTTGTTTCTTAAGGTCATCTTCCAATGTATGTTCTTTCCTTCAAATAGCTTGGTCAAGTAATTAAACATCTCTTTCGGTGTCTTTAGGGAATACACTTGTGGTACAAGTTGATCCGTGATTGAATCAGCAATGATCTTCTTGGCCTTGACCAAGTTCTTCTGATGTAAGACTTGGAGCCTCATATCCCTTTGGAAGTGGAACCTCTCTACTCATGTAGATGTCCAATTCCTTTTCTTTAGAGAGATCAAATACTTCCATGCTTGGAAGTTTTCAACTTTACCAAGCTTATCATCAAGTTGATGAAAACCTCAAATGGAAATAGCAAAAGATTCGATCTTACTGATTTGAGGTATCTGTCCTAGTTCCGGAGCTGGATGATCTAGGGTTTGTCAGAGAAACCCTAATTTTCAAAACTTGGAATCTTTCAGAAAGATATATCTCTTCAATTTGAGCTGTCCAGTGTACTCATTTTCTAAAAACAGTGGAGGGAAGCTCCCGGAACAAGAAGCCCTAGTTTTCCAATTTCTCCTGCAGAAATATCTGATACTATTTCTTCGCTATCTCCAAAATTACTACTCCTCTATATCTGAAACTTTTTACTGAGGTAGCATCACAAGTCCCTATTCCAACACCAGAGGTTTCATTAGAATTGGTTTCACCAACTGGGACTTATGATCATTTTCCCAAGGTGACCTGTTAGAGGACTGTTCAGAACATCTAAGTTGTACGGACTTCCACGTGTCACTGTTTCATCTTATAAGCCTGAAACTAGGAAAACAGAACGTACAGTCCGTGCCCTTTCTATAACATCTTCCAAAATTTCATTTGGATCTTTGTAGCCCAATATATAGCAATTCTCCCTAGGTGTCCTGTTTAGGGATGAATCCTGGAAGAAGTTGGAACCCTAACTTGGAGGGATCATATCTCCCAAAATATAGAGCATCTGAGGCTGAATTTTGGACACAGTGTACATCAAGATTTTATCTTCGACCTAGGCAATTTTCAACTCCTGATCCTTCACTAATACCGAGATATTTCAAATGTACCAAAACTTATCAGTTTTAGTATTCAAGGTTTTTCCAGCTCGGGGTCAAACTAGGGTTTGAATTTCCCGGAGTTTTACCCAACCAAAAATCTTGATCCAGGTCTCTAAAATTCTATTTTGATGAGGAGAGAAATCCTATTCTAGGCTCACTCAAAAATTCATCTTCTGTAAGAAGCCCTAATTACCCGCACCAAAAACTGAAAATGCTCGGAATCGAATTCCACTTCGACAGAAAAATGTGCCCTTCAATGGAGAGTTAGCCTAGCCTTCTTTTGCTAATTGATTGTGGAGAGAGACCCAAAAATTAAGAATCCCTAGCTTCTTTAGCTGCACAATGTCTTCTTTCAGGGTGGATCTGATACCATGTTGAATTTTAATGGTTATATTAGATCTTAAAACATTTAGCATCATAACAACATAACCATAAGCCAAAAGATCACTAAAAGATAGACAAGCACAACCATACAAAAAGAACACAAATATTTATCCTGGGAAAACCCAAAAGGGAAAAACCCAGCAAAAGCTCCCTCAATATAGATGCCCCAAAAAGATAAAAGGTAAAACCCAAAATACTGATCCTCCTTCTTCTCCAGCCATAGCTCTTTCTCTCTCTCTCTCATGTGCTACACAAGTGAGTGTGTGTGTTCCAAATGAGGAGCGCCACACCTCTATTTATATTCGTTCGTTCACTTAATAATTAATTCAGTCATGTAGGCTCGAGTAATCCTAATTTAATCATGTAGGCTAGAGTAACCACAACTGGGGTGCTAATGATCCACATTACAATTTGAGGGGACTTCCTCATGACTCTTATTAGTTATTATGATTAGAAGCATCGGGTTATAAAGAAATACAAGTGGTTATCTCGGTAGGACCATCGGGGACCACAAAAGATACATATAGAATATTCTTCGAAGTTACAATATTTCAACAATTAGAAACTAAATTACCATTACATGATGTATCCATTGAAAGAAAGAACACATCCATCCCTTAAAACTCCAAAAGTGTTGAAATAATGTAACTTGGAAGAATATTCTTCTTGTACTAATTCATCTCAGCGGGAGATGTCATTAATGTAAAAGGTCATGTCAAATTCATGAGGTAAATCCTCCGTTGTAAGTCAAGTCAATATTTCCCAGGAAAGATTAATATAAATATTATTTTTAGATTTCCTAGGTAGGTCGGCCCTAGGAAAGATTAATATAAATATTATTTTTAGATTTCCTAGGTAGGTTGGCCCTAGGAAAGATTAATATAAATATTATTTTTAGATTTCCTAGGTAGGTCGGCCCTACTAGGTTAAAAGGTCAATCAAGTGATCAGTATAAATATGGAGGCGCCCTCCCTCATTTGTACACACTTACTCACTCATGTCTTGCACAAGAGAGAGAAAGTTGTGTTACCAAATCCACCACCCCAGTGTGTAGGATCTGCGGATCCACAGATCCACAGATCCACGGATCCATGGATCCGATATGTATCTTGATCAAATTTGCCTTAAATCCACCATAGAGACATATCCCCTGCAGAAAGAAAAGGATCCTATGAAAAAAAAAAAAAAAAACCTAATATTTTCAAATGGATCCATGAAAAATCAAACAATTCCTGAAATTTTCAAATAATTAATGCAACTTCCAATGCTTCTATGACCCATTGACCCCCAAAAAAATTATTTTTTAATGAAAAACTTAAAAAATACCTAAACACCTAATGGATAAAAGCGTAAATCCCATTCCCGCTCAAGGTCTTATCTATCCTTATGTCAAGATATACTCTTGAACTCCGATATATCAATATCAAGGTCTGCTCTCAATGTTTTTATTTGATATATCTTTACGATCAAGGTCTGTTGTCAAGGGCTGATCTATCTTTATGTACTATGTTGTTGCTCACTTCACCTACATTGTTCTGTAGTATTTCCATAATGTTCAAGAAAACAACTTTATTCCCTGCTAATAGGGGCATGTGGATGTGGCTCACAAAAACACTACTATGACCTGCTTCAAGTTCATGCTGAAATGGTTTTAAAATTATCAATATCACAACTTATCAAATTATCAGTTATGGTACATGAACTCTCTTTTTTGGCAATAACTTATAGTTCTACCCTTGTGTTTCCTAAATAGTTTTGTTTCTTCATTCTAATTTTCTTTTTATTATAAAAATATTTTTATATTTGTTTGTACTTGTCGTTACCCTGCCGTATCTGGATCCTTGGTTTTAAAAAATCTAGCAAATCTGGATCCGAATCCACATCCGTATCCTGGTAACTTAGAGAGAAAGAGGAAGGACAAAGAAGGAAGAGGAGAATTGTCTTTGGTGTTTTGTCTCTTATGCTAGGGTTTGGTCTTTCTCTTATGAGACCTTGTTCTTTGGGCATTGCATTATGGTAATCTATATTGAGGAAGTTTTGCTGGGTTTTTACCTTTTGGGTTTCCCAGGATAATTTATTGTGTACCTTGTGATGGTAATTCTTTCACATATCCTCTTTATGTTGTTATTGTGAAATGTATTAAATGCTCATGAAGTTAGTGTTGATGAAATTGTCATTGATGCCGACATGGACTTGCAATGGCCCCACGGGATGTCATTGATGCCACAAAGTCCCACCTGCAATGCCTTACAGAGTGGGTTTGTTCATTGAAGCACCTTGTACCTAGTTGACAAGGTCCTTGTACCCACAACGATGAATCTTGAAGCTGCCACCTTGCTAAAGACATTGAAGACCTTGGAGATGGTCCTGAAGCCTTGGTAGATGATGGAGAAGCATTAATGACCCATTATGTGGTCATTTATGCTCTGATGGTGTCATGTGTTGATGAAATTGTCATTGATGCCAACATGGACTTGCATTGGCCCCACGGGATGTCATTGATGCCACCAAGTCCCACCTATAGTGCCTTGGACACCTTACAGAGTGGGCTTGTGCCTTGAAGCACCTTGTACCCAATTGACAAGGTCCCTGTACCCACAAGGCTAGATCTTGACGCCACCACTTTGCTGAAGATGTTGAAGACCCTGCTAATGATGCTGAATACCCTAGAGATGGTCTTGAATCCTTGGTAGACGATGGAGAAACCCTAAATGGATTGGAGAAGCATTAATGACCCATTCTATGGTCATTCATGCTCTGATGGTGTCATGGTACTCTAAGAGAAGGACTGGCAACCCCACAGGTGATGTCATGCTGGATCATGTGGTTGAGGCGGTTAAAGAAGACCATGAAGCACCTTGCTTGATGAAGAAGCCCATGAATCCCCTTGGCATGCCAAAGAAGCCTTTATGGGCCAAATGACCCATTTTGTGGTCATTTGTGGCTTGCATGGTTATTGATGGCTTGATGGAATCTTGAAACCCTTGGAGAAGTCTTGGTTGAAATGAAGAAGCCTTTGGACCCACATTTGTTGGGTTAATGGCCTTGAAGAAATGAAGATGATGTGGGCACTTGGGGTCTTGGAACCCTTGGGGATGTCCCTAGGGAAAAAAGGAAGATGAAGGCACCCACACGCATATGATGGTGATTGGGCACTTGGACACCTATTGTACCCTTGGTGTTGATGATATGATGCGCATTCCTATAAATTTTAATTATGTGGTAAAATACATACAACATACCCATACATTTTTGTGGTGACCTAAATGGATTGTGGATAAACATGGAGCATAAATGTTGACCATGGAAATGGTAAGAGTCAAGACAAAGTGGGCAGCTAATAACAAAATAAATGAAATTTATTTTCAAATTAAAACATAAAATAAAACCCTTCTTAGCAAGGTCTAAGAAAACCAAGCAGGGTCCTGGATGCAGAGTAGGTGCTCTTCATATCAGTAGGTGCTGATTTTACCTCACAGTTGTAGCCGGTCAAAAACTAATACAAAAAGATTACAAAATTATATGGTGTTGTGTTCTTTTGTGTTATGGTTTTTGATGATTCAAATGCTTATGATATGTGAATGATGAAGTGAAAGATGTTTATGAAATGATTATGAAATTGTTAGAATGATGAATTGGTAGTTAACTGTGACAAGCTAAGAAAAATTTTAAAATTGACTTTACACTGATTCACCCCCCCTCTTAGTGTCTAACAATTGGTATTAGAGTCGGCCTTCGTCACAACCCTAGCAAGCTTGAAGGAGATCCTCAGACACAGTGGAGGGAAAGAAAGAGTCATCAAGAAATCACGTGCCTATACTTGATATTACAGATTATTTCAGTTGGAGAAGCAAAATGAAGGCTTATCTGAAGAAGTTTGGTATTTGGGAAATTGTTATCAATCCATCCGCTCCATCAAACAAGAAAGGAAAAACAGCTGCACAGAAGGAAGCAAAGAAGGACAACATTACAGCCTTGAAGTTCCTCTTAGATGGACTTCCCAGCTCAGTGAAGGAAAGTGTAGGAGAGAACACTTCAGCAAAAGACCTATGGTTCAAGTTGGAAAGTGAGTATTAGAAGGCGAGACCAAAACCCAAAAAGACAGATTAGGAATCAGAAGACAAGCCCCGAGAAGAGCTCAAACAAGAAGAGGACTCCAGTAAAGGTATGAACTCTTGTGATTATGATAGCTTGTGTGATGAAATTGAGAAGGTTCTTGCAAATGATGATGAAGCAATGTTGAAAGCTAAACAGAGAATTATAAACTATGTATGCAACATAGATTTTAGAGCTTATTGGTTCTTGAACAAAGTTGATCTTAATCAATCTGATTACAAGATGTTTAGGATGACAACCTTTGATTATATGGATAATCTCCAAAAGCAGAATGTTG
>LPNX010806751.1:30605-50884 GCA_001517045.1 Pseudotsuga menziesii
TGGTTGGTTGAAATTGCTGAAAGAAAAGGAAGAAGAAAAAAAAAAGCTAAAGATTGATTTGATCGATCTAACCCTAGAACAAAAGAACCATGTTAAATATTCAAAAATACTTGAAGAAGCAAGAGTGGAAAATCTTGATCTGAAAACTCAGCTAGAAGAAGCATTAAGAGATCAATTGGAAGAAAAATAAATGACAAATTAGAAGCATGAGTATGAGATTGTCAATCTCAGAAAAAGATTGAAAAATCAAAGCATCATGAGAAGTTCAACAGCAGCTCTGTCAAGTTCCAGGACAGCTCAATTGTCCTAGATAAGATCTTAGATTGCCAAATATCTCCACTCGACAAAACTGGTCTTGGTTACAAGAAGAACGAAGAAAAATCTGAAGATGACACTTGGTCCTTGAAGACTCCAGAAGCAGGTCCATCAACGTCCAAATCTACTCACCATGCACCTGCACATGACAACAAGGAATTTGGAAGTTCAAAGATGAAACAAGGAGTTAGGTCTATTCCTCAAAGCAAATTCATAAAAGAAACAACTCCAAGACCTAGGTATGAAAGTGGCTTCAATGGTTATTGTTATTTTTGTTCTAACTTTGGTCATAAGGCTATGGATTGTAGATTCTATGGAAGAATAAGGGTTGGACGCCCCAATGACTCAATCAGATGTTGGACATGTAATCAAGTCGGACATGTTGCTTCCACATGTCACACATTGAGATGCTACACTTGCAGTGGGTTTGGCCACAAAGCCCAAGAATGTGCAAGTCAAAGAAGTCAACCAAGAAGGAGTACTTCATATACATCAGCAAGAAGATTTGAAGATCAGAAATCAAATGCCTACAGTCAGGGACACTCTCAAGCATGGAGAAATGAAGTTGATCAAAGAAGTGTTGGAAGTTCCAACAGCTCAGCCAGATGTTGGTCATGCAACAATGTTGGTCACATTGCTGCACATTGTCATGCGATGAGGTGTTATTGCTGTAGTGGCCTTGGGCACAAAGCTCAAGATTGTTGAAGTACACGAAAACAATCCTTGAGAAGTTACCTAGACAACTCATCAAGGAAAGCCAGTACAAATGAAGGAAAAAATTCTCAAAGGACAGATGCCAAGAAGCAAGTATGGATGAGGAAGACCGAGCAGTTACAGATAGGAGAGGTTGATTCAGGCGGGAGGATGGCTGCCATATGGTAAGCCAAGTGTAAGGTCTCTCAAAGACCTTAGCACACCTTGATTTCATAAGGCTGGAGGATGAACTCAACGGAGAAAGGATGGTTACTCCAGGTATATAGACAGGTCCTAGGATCGTGCATATTGACAGGGCGAGAAGTTAGTAGTGATCAGAGATTTCAAACACAGGTATGTGGACACCCTTTTCCATTGATGCCAAAGGGGGAGAAATGAAGACAAAAGGAGAGCATGCTCATAGGGGGAGCGTGAGTTGTTGTCATCAATGACAAATGGGGAGATTGTTGATGAAATTGTCATTGATGCCAATATGGACTTGCAATGGCCCCACAGGATGTCATTGATGCCACCAAGTCCCACCTACAGTGCCTTGGACCCCTTACAGAGTGGGCTTGTGCCTTGAAGCACCTTGTACCCAGTTGACAAGGTCCCTATACCCACAAGGCTGGATCTTGAAGCCACCACTTTGCTGAAGATGTTGAAGACCCTGCTAATGATGTTGAAGACCCTAGAGATGGTCCTGAAGCCTTGGTAGACAATAGAGAAGCCCTAAATGGCTTGGAGAAGCATTAATGACACATTCTTTGGTCATTCATGCTCTGATGGTGTCATGGTACCCTAAGAGAAGGACTGGCAACCCCACAGGTGATGTCATGATGGATCATGTGGTTGAGGCGGTTAAAGAAGACCATGAAGCCCCTTGCTTGATGAAGAAGCCCATGAAGCCCCTTGGCATGCCAAAGAAGCCTTTATGGGCCAAATGACCCATTTTGTGGTCATTTGTGGCTTGCATGGTTATTGATGGTTTGATGGAGTCTTGAAACCCTTGGAGAAGTCTTGGTTGACATGAAGAAGCCTTTGGACCCACATTTGTTGGGTTAATGGCCTTGAAGAAATGAAGATGATGTGGGCACTTGGGGTCTTGGAACCTTAGGGAAAAAAGGAAGATGAAGGCACCCACACGCATATGATGGTGATTGGACACTTGGACACCTATTGCACCCTTGGTGTTGATGATATGATGCGCATTCCTATAAATTTTAATTATGTGTTAAAATACATACAACATACCCATACATTTTTGTGGTGACTTAAATGGATTGTGGACAAACATGGAGCATACATGTTGACCATGGAAATGGTAAGACAAAGTGGGCAGCTAATAACAAAATAAATGAAATTTATTTTCAAATTAAAACATAAAATAAACTTACCTTGGTCACCCTACGAGTCAACCTCAAATAAAAAATAAATAAATAAATAAATTATGACAGGTCGGCCCAGTGAAAACTAGTATAAATACCCTATATAAAATTCATTTTATACACACAAAAAATTTCAAAAAAGCTCTGAATTTCGAGTCTCTGAGGCAGCCACAAAAGGAGCAGTAGACTGAGGAATTTCGGATGGTTGACTGAGGCTCAGAGGTGCAGCAGACTGTGGCAGCCGCAGTTCTAAAATTCAAACTGTTTGACTGAGGAAATTCGGATGCCAGTAGACTGCAGTAATGCAGGAGCAGAAAAATATTTTTTAATATTTTTTTTGAGAAAAAAGTGGACTGAGGCAGCAGCTAAGATCTTTTGTTGCAAACTTTTATGAATTCCTGGTGTACAGTCAAACCTTGGTGATGAATCTTTAACCCAGTGAAAAATATGGCAGCAATGGCATGATTCAAACATTGGACGGCAGTGTTGGAGTGTATTGTGGTGTGTGATGTTCTTTGAGCTTTGAATTCAGACAGTGAAGTATAGTAGGAGTTAAGGTGCAATGAATTGCAAGAGAAGATAGCAAAAAGAAACAAGGATGAAGGCTACAAATCAAAGGTGAAGGATGTGTGCTTGACTGTAATTTCTCCCTATTCTTAAGGACTATTAACGGCACATTTGGAATTGATTTCAAGAAGACCTTAAGGGTTTATTAAGGAATGTGTAAGGGTTGATCAAGGACTAATTTTGTTAAGTGTTGTTTGTTTTCACAGTCAATAGAATTATTAAGAGCTTCCATGAAAATTTGTTGAAGACAGAGTTGAGATCATAGTTGTGAAGGAGGTGACTGTATTCACTGATCAAGACTGTTTTAGACTTATTCATTTCTGAATTAGTTTGAGGAGATTCCAATGTGTTCCTTTGTCCATCATTTATTGTTGTTCAGATCTAAGATAATGCCTTGTGTAAGACAATGCTCATGATCAGGTTTGTGATTCAATTATTGTCATTTTTAAAGACATTGTTTGGGTTTGAAGATTGTATCACAATCTTGGTTGATGAACAAAGATTGACTGTAAAAGGACTCTTCTTTGGACTGCTCATAAACTACTTGCTAAAGGCTACTTGAGTTCTAGCTTTATTGAAGGATTAATAGGATCACTTGAATAGGAAAATTAAGGAATTGGGATTATACAAGGACTGTGTATTTGAAGCAGCCTGAGGAATATTTGAAACAGAAATTATTCACTATGCCATGGGGCAGATTTGAACACTATAGTCAGGTACATTCAAGGGAAGAATTATAACACTTTGGTTGAGCAAATTTTTGATGTCAAGGATGCTTGGGCAGTCTTTTTGATGACTTGACTTGGTTTGTACATGACAGTAATAGTAGTGATTGATTGACTTGAACAATATTATGTTCTAGAGACAATATTTTGTGTCTAAACAAGCAAGGAAGACCTAGTGAAGATCTTGTTGGAGACTTTGAAGAAAGACATATTTTGAGCCATGACTTGACATGACAAAGCAGTAATAAAATGACAAGTGACACTGGTGTTTGAACAAATGCAGCAGTATATGAAGATGACTTAACATGAAAGTGTGATGATCTTGATGATGAGCAACTTGACATGAAGATGATATGACTGTGGTATGGAAGGGTGTGCTGTGGACATGGTGATAGAGCAGTTGTTGACTTAAATTGGTTTTTGTTGATTGAGCAACAGAGATTGAACAAGATGATTGATGCTGGCAACAATGTGATGAACAGATTGATATGATATGTATGTAAGAAATGATGATTGTATGATGTTGGCAGCAATTTGATGGACATAATAATGTATTCAAGGTTATGGTCAGAATGATATGCCCTTAGATATGGACATAATGATGATGAACAACTGATGATAGGATTGAGACATTATGTTGATGCCGATTGAAGAGGTGCTAGAGATAAGTGCTGGTGTGATGTGACAGTTATGAAAATGTGTTGAGACAGTGAACTTAAATTGTAAATGTAAGCTTGACTTGCATCTGAGGTTAGGATACCTCAAAACTTTCTTAGCAGGGTCTAAGAAAACTAGGCAGGGTCCTGGATGCAAAGTAGGTGCTCTTTATATCAGTAGGTGTTGATTTTACCTCACGGTTGTAGCCGGTCAAAAACTAATACAAAAAGATTACAAAATTATATGGTGTTGTGTTCTTTTGTGTTATGGTTCTTGATGATTCAAATGCTTATGATATGTGAATGATGAAATGAAAGATGTTTATGAAATGATTATGAAATTGGTAGAATGATGAATTGGTAGTTAACTGTGACAAGTTAAGAAAAGTTTTAAAATTGGCTTTACACTGATTCACCCCCCCTCTTAGTGTCTAACATCATGGTACCCCAGAAAAAGGCCCATCTACCCCACAAGTGATGGTACAATGGACTTTGGCCCTTGGAGGCCTCATGGTGTGGCTCGTGTGTGTGGAATGTGTGGATGGAGACCCTTATTTGATTAATGATGACCTTAATACCCTTGGTGGAATTCGTGGCTATTGGCATGTTGTGAAACCATGCACATGCCCTCCGTATGATGAAGAAGCTCTTGAATCACTTGAAGAAGCATTGAAGAAGTGCTTCTACCCACAAGCTTTATAAAGCTTATGTTTGAATCCCATATGTCAAACGTTGACGCTTATGGTACCCCAATTGGAATCTATAATGTAATATGGCATTTCATGTACTAGAAGATTGAATGGACAAAGACCTTGCCAAGTATGGAACAAGCCCTAAAATAAGGCAGCTCCTAATAGGATTCAATGTGCCCACAAATGTGTGAAAGAAGCTCAAGCAAGGCCACAATTAGATTCCTTGAGGGCCATGAGCCCTAAACAACCCCTACTTTTTGATAGATTCTTGAAGAAGAATAAGAAATAAACAAGACCAAAATTAGAGGATTTAATTGAAATTAAAATCCCATCTTACCTTGAAGTCGACGAGCTAAAGAAATTATTTTTTTAAAATTTAAAAATAAAAATAAAAAAACACAAATTACAGGTCGGCTCAGTGAAATTTTATGATTGAAAACCAGTATTGATAGAGTTTTATGTTTTTAATTTGTATGTAGAATTCGGTGAACTTTAAGACAGCTTTGAACCTCGTTTGGACTGAGGAATTTCGGAAGCAGCAGCCTCAGTCCCGAATTTTTTAAGGATGATTTTTTGTTCTTATCTTTTGCTTGATTTCTTTTTGCTGCCCTAGACACAGTCCGAAATTGACAGACATTGAGGTCTTCTACAGCACACATCCACAGTCCAAATTCGGAAGAATTCAGTGGTTCAATAGTAAAGTTTTGAAGTCTAATTTTTAAAGTCTGAGTTGGCAGCAAATAGACTTTTCAATCTGTCTGAATTTGTTTATAGCAGCAAAATTCGTGGAAGACTGAAGCAAACTTGAGCCTTCACTGAGGTTTTTTTTTGGGGTTGATCTCTGCTGCTAGATTCGGATGTTGGAGGCTTTTTACATTTATCTCCTTGCTGCAAATTGACAGTCCACTCTTAGACATGTCTTGGGTTTTTCACAAGCTTTCAAACAGTTCCAATTTAGGTCTTCTCTAGCACCTGAACAGTCCAAGTTTTTTTTTACTGAGATTCGGATGGCAGACTGAGGTATCTCTTTGCTTTAGAGATCACTGAGGAGCAGTCCTATGGTGGATTTGCATGGGCAACAAAGGACCCAACTTTTATAACTGTCCTAATGATATCGGTGAAATGAACCGAAGGAATTAGCTAGAGATGAGAGCTCTAAAATTCGGATCAGTCTGAGGCATTTACTGAGGAAATTCGGGTACTATAACAGTTACAGTAGACATAATTTTTTTTAAAAAGGTTTCTTTTTGCTCTGATTTTTTGGGGTACTCTAAGGTAACCGGACAGAATGTGAATTAATGATAGAGATAATTGAAGACCAAAAGATGATAGAGACGGTAAAGGAGGGATAGCCTGACAGTGACATGTGCGAGTGATTGAAATTGGTTTACATGACAGTGATTACTTGCTTGGCAGTATTGTTTTAACAACCATGATGACAATGACCAAATGATGATAGAGACAACCAATAGTAGTTGTTTGGATGGGCATGAGTAGACCTTTGATGAGCAGCATGTGAGCAGACTTTCAATTGATTGGTGGACAAACCTTAGACTGCTGGTTATCTTAGATAAGGAGTGCATGCTAAGAACCTTATGAATACATGAGTAGCATTGATGCTTGGGCAAACTTCTTGATGACTTGAAATGTCATGACAACAATATGACAGTGACACAGTAAACCCATGTTTGATTTGACAGCATAGTCCTGAACCTATAAAGACAGTCCAAGTCTAGTTTTGATCTGAGATTGGGTTCTTTTACACAGTCAGTATTGATAGTCCACAGACAAGTCTGAAGTTGATAGCGTGACATTGTGTAAAGAATATACACAGTCCAATGATGATGATGATAGTCCTTTGAAGCATATACATAGCCCCAGTTCATGAGGTTGTGAAGTATGACTGGTCTAAGACTAACAGCCAAAGACAAGACAGTTCTGGTACATGATGAAGTGATGATATGAAGAATGGTTTCAATTCTTCTACAGCAATCATACATATCCCAGGTAGGAAGTCCAAAGTTATGATGCACAGCCAATGAAAGGTTGATGTTGCAGATCTTGAAGATGGAGATGATTAATGAGAGCAGCAGTGTTTCTGATATACTTGAGCAGCAGAGGTTGACAAGCATAGAATGGCAGCAGCAGTGTTGATAAAGAGCAGAGATTGATGATCAGTGATGGGAGTTGTATGATGACTTAACAGTGAACAGCAGAGATGAGCAGACCTTGGTGATTGATGACTAGATGAGCAATGCTGATGACAGTAGCTGCCCATGTTTACACAGTGAATGCTTGATTGTGTTACCTTGACAATGATATGCTTGAGTATGGCAGTGAAGAATGATGATCAGAGAAAAGAATGAGCAGCAGCAGAATAGATTGAAGAGATAGGTGATGTTGATGTGATTGATGAAATGATGTGACAGTGAACTTTAATTGTAAAAGCAATCTCGTCTTGCTTTTGAGGTTATGATACCTCAAACCCTTCTTAGCAGGGTCTAAGAAAACTAGGCAGGGTCCTAGATGAAGAGTAGGTGCTCTTTGTATCAGTAGGTGTTGATTTTACCTCACGGTTGTAGCCGGTCCAAAACTAATACAAAAGATTACAAAATTATATGGTGTTGTGCTCTTTTGTGTTATGGTTCTTAATGATTCAAATACTTATGATATGTGAATGATGAAGTGAAAGATGTTTATGAAATGATTATAAAATTGGTAGAATAGTGGAGTGATGAATTGGTGGTTAGTTGTGACAAGTTAAGAAAAGTTCTAATATTTATTTACACTGATTCACCCCCCTCTCAGTGTCTAACAATTGGTATCAGAGCAGGCCTTAGTCACAAGCCTAACAAGCTTGAAGGAGATCCCTAGACACAATGGAGGAAAAGAAAGAGTTAACAAGCAATGGTGTGCCTATACTTAATATTACAGATTATTTCAGTTAGAGGAGCAAAATGAAGGCTTATCTGAAGAAGTTTGGTATTTGGGAAATTGTTATCAATTTATCTGCTCCATCAAACAAGAAAGGAAAATCAGCTGCACAAAAGGAAGCAAAGAAAGACAACACTACAGCCTTGAAGTTCCTCATGGATGGACTTCCCAGCTCAGTGAAGGAAAGTGTAGGAGAGTACACTTCAGCAAAAGACCTATGGTTCAAGTTGGAGAGTGAGTATCAGAAGGCAAGACTAGAACCCAAAAAGACATATCAGGAATCAAAAGACAAGCTCCTAGAAGAGCTCAATCAAGAAGAAGACAAACAAGAAGAGGACTCCAGTAAAGGTATGGACTCTTGTGAGTATAATGATAGCTTGTGTGATGAAATTGAGAAGGTTCTTGCAGAAGATGATGAAGGGCTATCAAAGACTACACATGAGATACATCTCACGTTGTTGAATATTGATCTCAGAGCCAACTAGTTTCTAAACACAGTAAATTTGACCCAGAGTGACTTCACAAGGTTCAAAAATAAAATCTTGGACTCCTTGAATGAATATCAACAGAAGACCATGTCAATGAAAGCGTTGCTTGTAAAGCTCAAAGACAAAGACAAAGAGTTGCGAGATCAAATGAAAGACAAGGATGTTGAATTTGAACAATTAAAAACTGAATTGATCTATCAAAAGGAAGAATCAAAAAACCCTGCTCAAGAGCTTGAAGAAACTAGAGAGGTCAATCGTGATCTGAAGACTCAGGTGGAGGAAGCCAAGAGGATAGATGAAATCCTAAAGAGTCAGCTGGAAGAAAAGGAGGAGATAGTCCAGAAGTTGGAAATGGAGGTAGCTGGTCTCAGAAAGAAAGGTTAGATTGCCAAAGATATCCACTCAACAAACTGGTCTTGGTTACAAGAAGAACAAAGAAAAATCTGAAGATGACACTTGGTCTCTGAAGACTCCAGAAGCGGGTCCATCAACGTCCAAAGCTGCTCCCCATGCACCTGCACATGACAACAAGGACTTTGGAAGTTCAAAGATGAAACAAGGAGTTAAGTCTATTCCTCAAAGCAACTTCATAAAAGAAACAGTTCCAAGACCCAGGTATGAAAGTGGCTTCAATGGTTATTGTTATTTTTGTTCTAACTTTGGTCATAAGGCTATGGATTGTAGATTCTATGGAAGAAGAAGGACTGGAAGCCCCAATGACTCAGTGAGATGTTGGACATGTAATTAAGTCGGACATGTTGCTGCCACATGTCACACATTGAGATGCTACACCTACAGTGGGTTTGGCCACAAAGCCCAAGAATGTGCAAGTCAAAGAAATCAATTAAGAAGGAGTGCTTCATATACATCAACAAGAAGATTTGAAGATCAGAAGACAAATGTCTACAGTCAGGGATACGCTCAGGCATGAAGAAATGAAGCTGATCAAAGAAGTGTTGGAAGTTCCAACAACTTAGTCAGGTGTTGGACATACAACAATGTTGGTCACATTGCTACATATTATCGCACAATGAGGTGTTATAGTTGCAATGGACTTGGGCACAAAGCTCAAGATTGTTGGAATACCTAGAAACAACACGTGAGAAGTTTCCTATACAGCTCATCAAGGAAAACCAGTACAGATGAAAGATCAAATGCTCAAAGCACGGATGCCAAGAAGCAAGTATGGATGAGGAAGACCGAGCAGTTGCAGATAGGAGAGGTTGATCAAAGAAAGGAGGATGGCTGCCATATGGCAAGCCAAATGTAAGGTATATCAAAGACCTTAACACACCTTGAGTTCATGAGGCTGGAGAATGAACTCAAAGGAGAAAGGATGGCTACTCCAGGCATACAGACAGGTCCTAGGATTGTGCATATTGACAAGGGAGCAATGAGTAGTGATCAGAGATTTTAGACACAGGTATGTGAACACCCTTTGCCATTGATGCCAAAGGGGGGGAGATGAAGACAAAAGGAGAGCATGCTCACAGGGGGAGCATGAGTTGTTGTCATCAATGACAAAGGGGGAGATTGTTAACGAAATTGTCATTGATGCCAACATGGACTTGTAGTGGCCCCACGGGATGTCATTGATGCCACCAAGTCCCACCTGCAGTGCCTTACAGAGTGGGTTTGAGCCTTGAAGCACCTTGTACCCATTTGACAAGGTCCGTGTACCCACAAGGATGAATCTTGAAGCCGCCACCTTGCTGAAGACATTGAATACCTTGGAGATGGTCCTGAAGCCTTGGTAGACGATGAAGAAGCCCTAAATGGCTTGGAGAAGCATTAATGACCCATTATGTGGTCATTTATGCTCTGATGGTGTCATGGTACCCCAGAAGAAGGCCCATCTACCCCACAAGTGATGGCACGATGGACTTTGGCCCTTGGAGGCCTCATGGTGTGGCTCATGTGCGTGGAGCCCTTGATGTGTGGATGGAGACCCTTATTTGATTGATGATGACCTTAATACCCTTGGTGGAATTCGTGGCTATTAGCATGTTGTGGAACCCATGCACATGCCCTACGTATGCTGAAAAATCTCTTGAATCACTTGAAGAAGCATTGAAGAAGTGGTTCTACCCACAAGCTTTATAAAGTTCATGTTTGAAGCCCATATGTCAAACGTTGATGCTTATGGCACCCCAATTGGAACCTATAATGTAATATGGAATTTCATGTACTAGAAGATTGAATGGACAAAGACCTTGCCAGGTATGGAACAAGCCCTAAAATAAGGCAGCTCCTAGAAGGATTCAATGTGCCCACAAATGTGTGAAAGAAGCTCAAGCCATACCACAATTAGATTCTTTGAGGGCCATGAGCCCTAAACAACCCCTACTTTTTTATAGATTCTTGAAGAAGAATAAGAAATAAACAAGACCAAAATTAGAGGATTTAATTGCAATTAAAATCCCATCTTACCTTGAAATCGGCCAGCTAAAGAACTTTTTTTTTTAAATTTAAAAATTAAAATTAAAAAAAAACACAAATTGCAAGTCAGCTCAGTGAAATTTTATGATGGAAAACCAGTATTAATAGAGTTTTATGTTTTTAATTTGTATGTAGAATTCGGTGAAGTTTAAGACAGCTCTGAACCTCGTTTGGACTGAGGAATTTCGGGAGCAGCAGCCTCAATCTCAAATTTTTGAAGGATGATTTTTTGTTCTTATCTTTTGCTTGATTTCTTTTTGCTGCCCTATACACAGTCCGAAATTGACAGACATTGAGGTTTTCTACAGAGCACATCCATGGTCCAAATTCTGAAGAATTCAATGGTTCAACAGTAAAGTTTTGAAGTCTAATTTTTAAAGTCTGAGTTGGCAGCAGATAGACTTCTCAATCAGTCTGAATTTGTTTACAACAGCAGAATTCGTGGAAGACTGAAGCAAACTTGAGCCTTCACTGAGGCATTTTTTTTTGGGTTGATCTCTGCTGCTAGATTCGGATGTTGGAGGATTTTTACACCTATCTCCTTGCTGCAAATTGACGGTCCACTCTTGGACATGTCCTGGGGTTTTCACAAGCTTTCAAACAGTCCCAATTTAGGTCTTCTCTAGCACCTGAACAGTCCAAGTTTTTTTTACTGAGATTTGGATGGCAGACTGAGGTATCTCTTTGCTTTAGAGATGACTGAGGAGTCGTCCTATGGTGGATTTGCTTGGGCAGCAAACGACCCAAGTTTGTTAACTGTCCTAATAATATCGATGGAATGAACCAAAGGAATTAGCTATAGATGAGAGCTCTAAAATTCAGATCAGTCTGAGGCATTTACTGAGGAAATTCGAGTACTGTGACAGTTACAGTAGACATAATTTTTTTTAAAAAGGTTTCTTTTTGCTCTAATTTTTTTGGGTACTCTAAGGCAGCTGAACAGAATGTGAATTAATGACGAAGATAATTGAAGACCAAAAGAAGATAGAGACGGTAAAGGAGTGACAGCCTGACAGTGACATGTGCGAGTGATTGAAATTGGCTTACATAACAGTGATTACTTGCTTGGCAGTATTCTTTTAACAGACATGATGACAATGACCAAATGATGATAGAGACAACCAGTAGCAGTTGTTTGGATGGGCATGAGCAATCCTTTGATGAGCAACATGTGAGCAGATTGAAAAGATAGGTTATGTTGATGTGATTGATGAAATGATGTGACAATGAGCTTTAATTGTAAAAGCAAGCTTGTCTTGCTTTTGAGGTTAGAATACCTCAAACCCTTCTTAGCAGGGTCTAAGAAAACCAGGCAAATTCCTAGATGAAGAGTAGATGCTTTTTGTATCAATAAGTGCTGATTTTACCTCATAGTTGTAGCCGGTCCAAAACTAATACAAAAGATTACAAAATTATATGGTGTTGTGTTCTTTTGTGTTATGGTTCTTGATGATTCAAATACTTATGATATGTGAATGATGAAGTGAAAGATGTTTATGAAATGATTATGAAATTGGTAGAATAGTGGAGTGATGAATTGGTAGTTAACTGTGACAAGTTAAGAAAAGTTATAATATTGCTTTACACTGTTTCACCCCCGTCTCAGTGTCTAACAGTTAGGACTTAAGCTATAGCATAATATAAAATTTAACAAAAAGACATTTAAAATTCAAGGCCAAGTCCTGTATTGATTTGACCATGTAATCTACCATTCAAAGAAGTTTAATGAGCATAAACTTTGAAATAACGTTCTACCAGTTAACCAATCTCAATCTTGACTCTAAAAAGTGCATTCAATTCAATATTAGTCACAAAAGACCATCAAAAAATCAATTTTACTACCTAAACTCTCATTGATCCATATCATCAAAATATCATAGTCTACAAATTGGATCAACATATACTGAATACAAATATATCCCTCCCAATGCAGAAAAGTAGAAAGACGCCTCTCAAAGTTGCACAGACAAAGACTAGTAAAGACAAGCACACAAATATAGGGGAGCAATGTTAGTTTCCATTAGTCCACAACACATACATCAAACCAAGAAAAAATGATCATCCATGGTACAATCATGGTTAGTAAAACTTCAGATCTGGACCTTGCAAAAAATCATCTTACCCATCAAAAAAAGCAGAGTAGCTGGAAGAAAAAACAATCATTGCCACCATAATGTAGTCACAAACTTATGAGAATCACCGAATCATTCATTTCAAGCTCCTGTCAATCAATATTTAATGCCATGAATCTTATGGCAATAAATTTATATCAGGAGACCATAGATCCCTCAGCCACATACCCCCACACAATATCCACCAACGTGTAAAAGAATGGCAGAGTTGCTAACAAAAATTAGTAGAGGAAAGAACACAAAAATATAGGGGAGCATGGTTGAGCTGCCATTAGTCCACAACATGTACATCAACCCAAGAAAAAACTGATCATACATGGAACAAATAGGGTTGGCAATCCTTTAGATACAATTTGGAATCATAAAGAAAATCCTCCTACCCACCAAAAGACTAGTGTAGTAGGAAGAACAAACAGTCAGTGCCACCATAACATTTGTTACGAACTTATGATAGCGTGAGAATCGATAATTTTCAGCTCCTCTCAATCAAAATATAATACTACGAATTTTATGACAAGAAATTTATATAGGGAGACCATAGAACTAAGTACCCACACAACATCTACTAACTTGTAAAAGAGCAAGAAAATCAATGCATGTGCCATGCATATAGAGAAGAAGGATGCAATACAGAATCTGTACAAATAGAGGGATGCAAGACTGTAAGTTTGTTGTCTGCAAGGAAGATTTTTCTTAATGTGGCTGAAGTCTTTGTATACACAGCAGGTGTAACTGGTTTTGGCAACAAATGTTAAAATCTAAATCCTACATGCCTTCTTTCAAAGTGTATTAGTATTTTGCTCCAAAAAATAAACCTACAATACAAATAGAATTTGATATAATTCACAAAGAGACACAACACTGAATAAGAAGAAGCAGCCCAACCTACACCGTACAAGCAACCATCAAAATTAAGAGAACTCAATAGGAAACATGCATGGCCAGACAATTCCACAATAATAGAAAAATAAATAAATAAACTACATATTGTGTCAGTTAATAGTGCAGAAGTTAAAGCCACAAAGTCCAGAAAGATAAAATATATATGAAAAAAGTAGAAGAGAAATAATAACTGTCAGATAAAATATAGAAACTTAGAGCAATAAAAATCAAGGAAGATATCTTTGCATGAAAACGATAGGGAAAGCAAGGAATCTAAGCATGGTGAACATATATATATATCATGTACACATTTCTCAAAGTACACATATGACTAGTCATCATGTACACAAATGCCCTTGTGTATACCATGAGATATAAAGTCCAAATGTGTACAAAAATGCACGTGTAACCCATGTGGTATAATATCAGTCTCCTAATACATAATCTACTGCAGTAGCATATCTGGACTAGTTAGCAAGGCAATCTACCACAATAGCATGTGTGGACTAGTCAGCAAGGCAGTCCTGGTATTTTTTGTGATGATGCAGTCTCACCAGTGCTGCTTATCCTTACTGTGCAGTCAAGCAACAAAATGCTACCATTTTAGTAAATATTTATCAAAAGCATTTAATTGATTTCAAATACAAAAGACTAAACAAGCCATGTGGTATAATATCAGGCTCCTAATACATAATCTACTGCAATAGCATGTCTGGACTAGTCAGCAAGGCAATCTACCACAATAGCATGTGTGGACTAGTCAGCAAGGCAATCCTGGTGCTTGTTGTGATGATGCAGTCTCACCAGTGCTGCTTGTCCTCCCTGTGTAGTCAAGCAACAAAATGCTACCATGTTAGTATATATTTATCAAAAGCATTTAATTGATTTCAAATACAAAAGAATAAATGTATTACATCTGTGAGAACATCTGCGCAATCAATCTTTGCATACCTGTGAATTGAGCAGTACAGTAAGTGGGCCTTTCTGTACCTAATTTAGAGTAGGTGCAACAATGGGATCTATACATAAATCCTCAACTGCATACTCCACAACTCTCGATGGTCCTGCATCATCTACTCGTTTTCGTACAGTCCCATGAAAATCATCCAAGGCCTAGACATAGATTTCTTCGTTAGTACCATGTTTAAAACTCCAAGAGTCCAAACATATACCTTGATTTTTCATTGGAAACAAGTATAAATTTCTGACCTGATGCAGCTGCACTAACTTATTAACTTCGCTGAAATGATAACAATATAAAGGTGATTCAGTACATATATTAACAGTAACATCATTAATGGAAGAGGACAAGAAAGAAGTCCTCCTACAGCTCGACCAAATGGAAGCAGATATGGCTCAACTCCACCACTAGATGGGGAATCTGAATGCAAGTACGGACCAAATGAAGAGCCAAGTGGAGAATCTGAATGTCAGAATGGACCAAATGCATTGTTAGACGGGGACTTTCACTCGGAAGCTAATTATCCTGATAAGGGAAATGACCAACTTTGAAGAAATGCTCCATTCGATGGCTCATGCAACAGAAGGTAGAGCTAACAACACGACTCCTCCACCCCAGCAGACCCAGCAAACTCAGCAGGCTCAAAGCAGCCAGGTCATCCTTGTTTCTGATGAAGACAACCTTAATTTCTCTCTGTTTCTTCAGGTATAGAAAACGTAGACGGTAGGATAGCTTACAATCACCTCAGACTGCTTAAATTTGATATGACTAGCATACATAAGCCTTCTCTATCCCTGAGGTTTAGACTAATTTTTTAAACTCTGTTTTATAGTTTGCTTTCCCCCAGAGACAGACTACTATTTTTTGGACTTGGTTTTTGAAACTATATGGTTCAGTAGACTGTTTTCCTATCTATTTGAACACTGGGTGTGATTAGGAAAGACAGTTTATTCTGCTTTAGTTGCCCAGTTTTTCTCTGATGTAACCTCTGTTTTCATTTAATAGAAGGATCTTCTATAGTATTGTTTAATAAAAACAGTAACATCATTAATTGCCTGCCATCGTATTAATGGTAGCCTTATTTAATCCATGCATACTATAAATTTAGAAAACTTGCATGGAGACAAGCATACAACAATACAGGGTAAGAAACTAACAGCATGTGGATTGATGGGTTGCAGGACAGGCATGCATGGTACAGAGGTATGTGAAAAAATAATGCTTGAACTTATATGTAGATATAACAATAATAATAATTATACTCACTGATAATGTGCGCTGTTTATGCTTGCATGCTATATGATACAGACATTGAAACCTCTCCTTGACTGTGAGCTGCCTGAGACTCCTGCAGAGCCCAATATAATATATATGAATGAAAAATTTTATCAAAAATTGCAAACACCACGAGTAGAAAAGATAATTATATAAATATCTCTCATCATATTAATGTTGATCGCATTAAACTCATGCATAATATAAATTTAGAAAGGATGCCTAGAGGCAAGCATGCAACAATGCAGACCAATAAACTAGCAGTACATGGATGGATGGATTGTAGGATAGGTGTGCGTAGTACAGAGATATGTGAAAATATAAAACTGACATATACTCCGTACTAAAGAAAAACTATAGCTTTGATAGAGAGAATGCAACAATTCAAAGTTATTGCCCATTCTATAGATGAAAACCACGAAAACTAAATACATAAATAAAAATAACAACCCAATTAAAGTGGAGAAATTCAGAAGTTATTGCCCATTCTTGTTTGAAATACAAGTATACGGTTTTTTAAACTTAATCCAACTCAGGATTGTGTTTGTAACTTGTATGTCTTCCCCAACATGCAAATGTTGGGCATCGTAGATTGGTTTTTCTCTTTTCCAGACTCTATAAATGCTGCAGAATGGTCAAGTGAATCAGACACAATGGAGGGGCCTAGCGATGGCTGTGCTAAGTCATCACCTTCAACATCAACGATGTCTAGTATTTCGATGGGGTTGTATTGTGAGCCCATGGGATTTCTCAGGTGAAACGGACACAAAGCCAGGGCCTGCCGATGCCTGCGGTAAGTCATCACCTTCTACATCCACAGTGTCTGATATCTCGATTGGATAATCGTGTGAGCCATTGCGTTGTTCAGGTGATTTCACCACAATGCCAGGGCCTACCGATGGCTGTGGTAAGTCAGCAACTTGAACATGTTCAGCGTGCTCTATCTCAATAGGGTTGTCTTCTAAGCTGTTGCGTTGCTCGGGTGGATTGGACACAATGCCAGGACCTGCCAACGGCTGTGGTAAGTCAACACCTTGAACATTGTTGGTGTTGTGCATCTTAATAGGATGGCATTGTAAGGCCCTGCATTTTTCCCTGCTCTGTTGTTGAGAAAAAGGAAGCCTAACAACCTTGTCATGCTTTACGACCAACCCCTCAAGCGAAAGTGTGGCTACTGCTTGAACTGAGAAATCCTCAGCAGCAATCATATATGGAGCGCCAAGCAGCAGAGGGTATGAGTTGTTATCTTGCGTTCTCAGGATTTGGAATGTCGACAAAACTCGAACCGGGCCGATATCAACAGGAATGTCATCAATCAGACCTACTGGACTCGCAATCCCCAGGTCGATGTCGGTAGGAAGAAAGAGAAGCCTAGTAGTAGACTGTGTGGGTTTTAAACCCAGTGCTTCCATTGTATGAAAAGGCATGATATTACATGGAGCGGCAGCATCCAAAACAACATTTTCCACTACCTTGCCCGCCACCACAGCATCCACCGTATCGTCATTGCCATAGCACTCGGCAATGCCCTTGCCCTTGAATATTACCAGGTTTTAAGGCTAGCCGCTCTATCCAGTGATCTTCGCTCCATAAAGATTTCAGGCTAGCCGCTCCATCCAGTGATCTTCACTCCATCAAGATTTCATGCTAGCCGCAACAGAGTATCAGGTGAATCTAATTCAAAAGTTGAAAGGTTGCATAACATTCTTTTAAGAATGATGTAGAAATAGGTTGCAAGGGAAAATTAAATTCAACTCTGAAGCTATACGGAAAGATTTCCTCAAGAAACGGAAAACCGTTTCAGCAAAAGTCGACGCGATTTTTCCTTAAACTGTATTCGCAAGTCAGTGAGTCAATGGGGGTGCAGAGATGACAGGTAAGCACGCTGAAATTCTTTAACACGGCACTCCACTGCACCGCACTCCACCTATTTATTCGGGCGTATGGCCCAGTAGTTAGGGTACAGGTACGTCGCCCAGCCGAGAATGTAAGTTATCCCTAAAGGACGTTTCCTGATCGCAGGTGCTGGAGCATGGATGATGCCATGGATGGGGGCATAGAGATGCATGAGCTGACAGAGTCATTTAAGACTCTGCATCTCAATCATTAGCTCTCGCCCACGACACCGGCAATGTTCAAGGTGTTGAATTACCGCAGCCGTTGGCAGGTCCTGGCATTGTGTCCAATCCACCCGAGCAACGCAATAGCTTAGAATACAACCCTATTGAGATAGAGCATGCTGACCATGTTCAAGTTGCTGACTTACCACAGCCATCGCAGGCCCTGGAATTGTGGTGAAATCACCTGAACAACGCAGGGGCTCACACGATTATCCAATCGATATATCAGACACTGTGGATGTAGAAGGTGATGACTTACCGCAGGCATCGGCAGGCCCTGGCTTTGTGTCTGTTTCACCTGAGCAATCGCATGGGCTCACGATACAATCCCATCGAAATACTGGACACCGTTGATGTTGAAGGTGATGACTTAGCACAGCCATCGCTAGAGCCCCTCCATTGTGTCTGATTCACTTGACCATTCTGCAGCATTTATAGAGTCTGGAAAAGAGAAAAACCAATCTACCATGTTGGGCAAGACATACAGGTTTCCTGAGTTGGAGTAAGTTTAAAAAACCGTATACTTGTATTTCAAACAAGAATGGGCAATAACTTTTGAATTTCTCCACTTCAATTGGGTTGTTATTTTTATTTATGTATTTAGTTTTCGTGGTTTTCATCTATAGAATGGGCAATAACTTTGAATGGTTGCATTCTCTCTATCAAAGCTATAATCTTTCTTTAGTATGGAGTATATGTTAGTTTTATATTTTCACATATCTCTGTATTACGCACACCTATCTTACAATCCATCCATCCATGTACTGCTAGTTTATTAGTCTGCATTGTTGCATGCTTGCCTTTAGGCATCCTTTCTAAATTTATATTGTGCATGAGTTTAATGCTATGAAACCGGATTTGTCCTGGAGGCCCCCCGTGTCCCGTGGGGATCGAATCGGACACGAATCGAGTCAGATACGTGCCCGATTTGTCTTCCAGACGAATCCGAAAACAAGACACGTTAAAAAATCGAATCAGACACGAAAATGCAACGTGTCCCGAAAACAGGACACGTGACCGACGAAAAAAGACAGCCGAGTTTGCTTAAATTCAATTTTTTGTCTTTCTTTTTGTCATTTGAAAGGAAGCAATTGTTTGAGAGTGAGTTTTATGTGCAGGTGAAGGAGTTTTGAAGGAGATTTGAAGGCTATCCATTGTTTCCAAGCGGTTCCAAGTGCATTCCAGTGGATTTGTAGAGAGGATTGCAAGCTCAACCATCACACAAGAAAAGGAATGTCTCAATCAGCTAGGGCAAGAGGTAGGGGTCAAAGGAAAGGGAGAAATGCACCATCTAGGGCCTCCCCTCCTATTCCACCAAGCACAACCGGTTCTCCTCCTCCATCAAGTGCTCCATCGGCTACTAGTGGAGCTCATGCTTCATATAACCCTGTTTTAGCAAAACAACAAGCCCAAGAAAAAAGATACCCTTTGTGGAAGTATGTGACAAGGAAAGATGGGCCCGGGGCAAAGCTTGGTGGGGGAGGCAATGTGTCTTGGAGATGCAATTTTTGCAACCATGAGTTCATGAGCACATATTTCCAGGTTAAGGGCCATTTGTTGGCCCTTCCTTCTTGTGGGATTTCTTCATGCAAAGCGGTGACTGCTAACCAAAGGAGGGATATGGAAAGAGAGGATAATGTTGGCTTAGGGAAGGTGGCAGAAGCAAGCAAGAAAAAAGAGGATGATCCTCTTCCATTTTTGAGGAAGTCCTCTAGCACCAAGACTCCATTTCCACCTAGCATTCATGGGCGTGGAGATACTTATCAAACAAGAAAGAGGCAATCTACAGGTGGTCCAATGGATAGGATTTTCCAACAAGAGGCGCGAGAAGAGGTAGACCTTACCATTGCATTTTTCTTCTACCTCAACTTCATCTCATTCAATGTTGCACGGTCACCATTGTATTTTGAAATGGTTCGAACTATCTTGGAACGAGCTCCAAGTGGTTATGTGCCTCCTGGTTCAGAGAAGCTTAGAACCACATTGTTGGTTAAAGCAAAGAAGGAGGTAGA
>LPNX010806751.1:51191-64234 GCA_001517045.1 Pseudotsuga menziesii
CACGGTAGATCTTAGCATTAAAATCATGGAGCCAATCATTTCTTTGTTGCGGTTTGCAGACACGGACTAGCCCATCCTAGCAGAGGTTTATGAGGGGTGGGATTCCATGATTGAGTCCATGAGGTCCATTGTCATGGAGAATGAGTGTCCCGAGTATGGGACATCGACAGAGAACTTATGGACCATTATTCGGGATATTCTTATCTCCATGTGGGATAAGATTTGCACACCTTTGCATTGATTGGCCCACTCCTTGAACCCCAAGTTCTACACTCAGGAGTGGCTCACTGGTGGATCGGGGGCCTCACACAGAGTCCCTCTTCACATGGATGCAGAGATTGCACATGGGAGGAAGATATCACTTAGACGGCTATTTAAGGATAGCGACATGCTTGAGGAGGTAGAGGAGGGCTTTGTAGATTTTTCCACTGGCACTGGGAGATTTGGAGGCTATGATGTGCTTAGAGATAGGGGGGGTAAGAAAGCCTATGCTTGGTGGGAAACTCATGGGGCAACATCCCCTATTCTACAGAAGTTAGCATTGAGGATCATCTCTCAAGTTACATCATCCTCTTGTTGTGAGAGGAATTGGAGCACATATGGGAACTTGTACAGTGTGAAGAAGAGCAGGCTTGAGCAGTCCAGGGCAGAGTCAATGGTGTATGTGCACCCCAACCTTCGTCTTATTTACAAAAAGAGGGAGGAGTGGATGAAGGGAAAGACAAATATGTGGGATGTCTTTCTTGATGATATGGGTTTGGACAGCAGTATTGAGTTGGCATTAGCCAACATGGATCTTAATGATCTAGTGCTAGAGCCGGTCACTTTTGATGATAGTGTAAGTGATCATATGGAGGGGTCCTCCTCCACAGCAGCATATGCAGATCATCATATGGGAAGAGAGGACGAGGAGGGGGACGAGGATGAGGATCAGGGTAGGCGCAGGGGCAATGATGAGTATGTTGATGTTGATTCAGGCATGGAGGAGGACTACTGACAGTCTGACATATGGGATTCTCCCATCTTGATCCACCCCTTTTTGTATTTACTATTAGACTTTAGTCTATTTGGCATTTTCCAATGCCCAGTGGCATTCTGACATATATGTACATTGTATACATTTTGATTTTGATGACTTAATGAGAAATATGGTTCCAACATGCATCTATGTGTCTCATTGTGATTTGTGAATGACATGCATCTATGTGTTTCTAAATATTTTTGGATCTATATGTCTATATTTTTAAATTTTAATATATATTTTAAAAAATATATATATGTATATAAAACGTATCCTACGTGTCCTAATTCTGGGGGTCACTGTGTCCGTGTTGGACTCTCGTATTTTCGTGTCCTTCGTGTCCCGTGTCCCCGTGTCAGGTGACTTAGGTTTAATGCGATCAACATTAATATGATGAGAGATATTTATATAATTATCTTTTCTACTCATGGCGTTTGCAATTTTTGATAAAATTTGTCATTCATATATATTGGGCTCTGCAAGAGTCCCAGGCAGCTCACAGTCACGGAGAGGTTTCAATGTCTCTATAATATAGCACTCAAGCATAAACAGTGCAAATTATCAGTGAGTATAATTATTATTATTGTTATATCTACATATAAGTTTAAGTATTATTTTTTCACATACCTCTGTACCATGCATGCCTGTCCTACAACCCATCAATCCACATGCTGTTAGTTTCTTACCCTGTATTGTTGTATGCTTGTCTCCATGCAAGTTTTCTAAATTTATAGTATGCATGGATTAAATAAGGCTACCATTAATAAGATGGCAGGCAATTAATGATGTTACTGTTTTTATTAAACAATACTATAGAAGATCCTTCTATTAACTGAAAACAGAGGTTACATCAGAGAAAAACTGGGCAACTAAAGCAGAATAAACTGTCTTTCCTAATCACACCCAGTGTTCAAAAAGATAGGAAAACAGTCTACTGAACCATATAGTTTCAAAAACCAAGTCCAAAAGATAACAATCTGTCTCTGGGGAAAGCAGACTATAAAACAGAGTTTGAAAAATTAGTCTAAACCTCAGGGATAGAGAAGGCTTATGTATGCTAGTCATATCAAATTTAAGCAGTCTGAGGTGATTGTAATCTATCCTACCGTCTACGTTTTCTATACTTGAAGAAACAGAGAGAAATTAAGGTTGTCTTCATCAGAAACAAGGATGACCTGGCTGCTTTGAGCCTGCTGAGTTTGCTGGGTCTGCTGGGGTGGAGGAGTCGTGTTGTTAGCTCTACCTTTTGTTGCATGAGCCATCGAATGGAGCATTTCTTCAAAGTTGGTCATTTCCCTTATCAGGATAATTAGCTTATGAGTGAAAGTCCCCATCTAACTCTGCATTTGGTCGATTCTGATATTCAAATTCTCCACTTGGCTCTTCATTTGGTCCGTACTTGCATTCAAACTCCCCATCTAGTGGTGGAGTTGAGCCATATCTGCTTCCATTTGGTTGAGCTATAGGAGGACTTCTTTCTTGTCCTCTTCCATTAATGATCTAACACTGCACAGGGGGTGTCCCTAAGTTGAACCGGGATATTACCAATGTCCCTAAGATCTAACACTGCATAGGGGATGTCCCTAAGTTGCACCGAGATATTACCAATGTCGTGTAGGATTGTCAGATATCCCTTGGCCATATTGGGGACTTCTTAGCATCACTTTCCAAAATCGGTGCCTAAGAGAAAAGAAATATAAGGCCTTAGAGCTACACTCACTCACCAACACATTACCCCTTACTAAGAGACTATTCAATCTCTAATTCAGCCAAGATTTAGATTTTTTTTCTTTAAATTAGCTAGTATATGAACTTGCAATAGTACAATAGGAAAATTACAATTTATTAGAAGTTGGGAGCTATTTCCCTGTGTGTCCTCCAATGTCTAATGGGATTGTCTTGGGCTATAGGTAAACTATCCTTCCTAACCTCTAATTTGCTAAAAGTGACATATGAGCTTTGAAAATAATAACTGTTGTTGAAGTACCCTGCTATATTCAACAATGAAGATATCTGAAATGGCACTGCCTCAGCCCACTTGTGACTCACACACATTATTTTTCATTTAGTGCATATGCTGCTATGTGCCAACCCTCTATTGGAGGTATTGGTGGCTTTACTGAGCCTAGATATAGGTAATTAAACCATCTTATTGTATTGATCTATTTTTTACTAGGTTCGTGTAGTCACTCTCCTGAAGCTAGTGCCCTAAACCCTAATAGAGGTCTAGGTGTTACAATTCCCTTGATTTGCAAATCATTCACTCGAAAGACTAAGGGCAATCTTACCTATAGCATTCATCTCTTGAGTACTTGTGTTTGGACAACGATCTTCTCTCTTTTGAGTAGGACTTCACTTTCAAGCTATGTTGCATGAGTTTCTGGAAAGCGGAAATGTTGGGAACGTGGGTACGAGTGTCTGATACGGCTAAAAGTTTATGTTAAATTTATAGGAAACAACAATAATATATTAAAAAAATATAAAGATTAATATAATTAAAAATTAAAAAACAAAATTAATCTTGAAAGCTGTTTGAGCAATGGCAATAAAAAGTTTAATGATTCCTTTCTAATGTACTTTTTCATAATTTACGCCTTCAAAGATTTAATTTTTAATCTCTGTGCTTGACTTTGAGAGATCTGAATTTATGTTGGTCTCTCTATATAGTATTGATAAGAATAGGCAGAATAAGAAATTGAACTCAGAGCCTTCCTCTTTTCCTCATGCTGCTACTCTACTATTGATCTGCATGCCATCAGTCAATCGATATTTTACTGTCGAACAACAGAGCAAAGATATCATGTGCAGCCTCCACGCAAATGCAATAACAACCCTGGGATCAAAATAAGGCTATAGGGTCTGCACATAAAGAAACACTAGTATAATAAGTTAAAAACTAATTATTTAACCCAACACAACATACTTGAGCGAGCGTATTCCAGCAGAAATTGAATTGTTAGAAATTGCAGTATTATTTTAGAATGTTGTGCTACGAGAAATTGAATTGTGTTTACTGTATGTTGTCGTAGTGATTTCCAGCAGTATGTGTAGTAGCATTATTTGTATTTAAGTTCCAGCAGTATGTGTATCAGTATTTGTATTTAAGTTCCAACACTATGTGTAGCAGTATTTGTATCCAGGTTAGGTTAAATATTTAATGTTCCCCCACCCCAAAGAGCAGTTTAGAAGAGTAAATAATGGAAAATTAAAATAGAGGACATCGGCATGTAGAGGTAAATGATGGTTTCGTTTAAAATATGTCAAATTCTATGTTTAATTTCCTCATTTTCCTTAATATTTTCCCAAACTACGTCAATCCTAGTGTTCCCGTCTTTTCTATATTGTTGCACCAGCCAAACATCTAGATGAATGGCTGCATTCCTAATACTCATATTAAATGGTGGGAACATGATCAAAATTAGGATAGGAACTTCAAGAAAGCTTCAACAAATGTTAATTTTGATCAATCTTAACAGAAAACAATTGTGGTGGGGATTATTCCAGTAAAGGCATTCCTAATACTTGATCATAATTGGTATGTTGTATCTATTGGGTATTCCTTGAAAACGAACCATTCTTGGACTTGAATGAATGATCCAATTTGTGTTCTTGTTGCAAGTTGCTTCTTAGTATGGAACATTTTTAAAACATTGCTCCCACTCTTAGACATGAACGGGATTGTACATTCAACAAGGAACCTGTTTTTGCACGAAACCTATCTGAAATCAAATCTCATTATTTATCGATCTAGTAGCCAAGAGGCTAATAGCCCAAAACTGTGTGGATGGGTCAACATCCCACCATCGTTAGGACCCTGGAAGTTTGCAAAAAATATGCAATGTGATCTCTAACTAATTTGGAAAGAAATCAATCCGTAGTAATGAATTCAATAAGGAAAAGGTCTTTCCTCAAGAGGAAAGTACTGAACTCTTCCATGTCCATAGTGTCGAAGTTGACTTGGTGGTATTTGTGTCCATATGTCCCATGTCTTGGTGGGATTTGTGCACTTCTTGAACTTCCACATGTCTTCTCTATATACTTCTTCAAACTAGCTTTGTATATAGAGATCTTTTCCTGATGGATTCATAAAATTTTATTATTTCTTCAAATTGGGTTCAAGTCATCCATCTCATATATTTGACATTAGTTCTACATCAAACTTGTCGGTTGACCCTTTGACATCAAACCTACATCAAAATTATTGGTTTATCCTTTGACATATATTACAACACAAAGGTCCTATATTTTACTTATAACTTGAGACTTAGAGTCGTTGAATTGATTTTTGTACTGTAAATAAAAAGTGCGTCTATGCATTTTCTCCACTATATCTCTGAAAGTTTTATAATTTTTTTTTGTTTTCATTAACTTCCAACGCCACTCCAATTGAACTAATCACCAATTCCCCATAATTTATATTCGTCTTATTTCCTCACTATTTATCCCTACAAAACATTCAACAAATTCAAAATCCAAAATTTGGAACATGTTAGCAATTATTGTTCAAAAGCATTGTTGGGAAGAAGTCAAACAAATATTTAATGTTTATAATCTTTTGATCCACATAATTTCTTGCATCTTTTTAACTCTCCTTCACTTAGATTACGAACAATCTTATAGAGTTTCTTTAAGTTTTTTATTTACATGACACACATAGACCAATACACATCATTTAAACATATAGATAATTCAAATATATTACATTTATATTAAAATTACAAAACACTTGCCATGATCTTTGTTTTGGACGTGTTTCCCTCACTCTCTTCGATGTGATTTTTATTCCATGATCTTTTATCGACCTTCTTTTATCAATAAATCCCTTGCATAATGGAACACATAAATTATGAAATAATTTTTAGACACTAAGCAAAAAATTTCAATTAAAAATGTATTCAGTTCAATCAGTGCGCAAAATACCGAAACTCAGAACCGGTGTGCCTTACATAAGATAACACACTAGTGCACCTTTGATGCAATATTAACTAGTGTATATTATGTATAATGCACACAACTAAAGCTATTGACAATTTTTTTAATAAAAACATAATCTAAATTGTGCATCTTTAATAGATAAACACACTAGTGCGTATATCATATAATATGTGCACCAATTAACCTATTGAAATGTTTTAAACGTGCAAAAACAATGCTCCTTATAAGAATAAATGTAGTGGTGTGTTTGCTCTATATAGTGCACATCGTGGACTGTGAATTTTTTTTTGAAATCATTCTGATAGGGTTGGATTTGAATTGAATCGCATCATGATCTTTGTCTAAGAGCGACACAAAGGTCCATATACTAATATATATAACCGAGAAGTTTACGTTGCCAAAAATCAAATCTTATAAAATAGAAAAAAAAGGAAAGCAAGGAGAACCATAGGGCTTACAATAATGAAGGTAACTCCAAAGGAAGAACACAAGGGTTTGCAGCATTGAACGTAACTCTTATATCTTCTAATTTCTTGAAAAAAACGTATAAAAAATATGTCATTTTTTTATTCTATTGAGGGAAAACTTACCTGAAATGTTTTATCTACAGATTTTAATGTGTCCATGGTGATCCCTTTCCAAATTTATCTATAAAGAAACCTATCCCTCCAAACTGTTTCATGGTAAATCTCTCTTGCATAAGTCACTCTTCAAATTTTTGGACAAAAGAGGTTTAAGGATTATAGTTTATTTATTTATTTATAATATTACCATGTTAAAATTAAATTCTTGTTCTTTTTTTTCATTTGATATTTTGACCCATTAATAACAAAAGAATGTAGTTTATTTTATTTTTTATTTTATTCAGGAGTTCAATTTGCAAATAATAAAACAACACATGAGTGCACTATATTGATATAAGCTCATCACATAAATAACAAGCCAAAATGGAAATATAAATTGTCATAAACAATAAGAAAAAATGAGAATACAAACTTTCACAATTTTTTATGTCAAGATACTAGTGCGTTATGTGGATAATAGAGTACAAATGCATTGTATTGATATAAGTGCATTGGTTACACAACAAGGCAAAAAAATGGCAGTGTAAAATTATGTAATTAATACCTAATGGAGGTTTCAATTGGTGTGCATATGGAATGAATGCACCAGTGCATTTTTCATGTTAAGATGCACCGGTGTGCTAGTATAGAATTTGGTGCACCAGTTACTTAAAAAAAAGTAGAATGTAGTTTGTTTCTCAATTTTTATTTTAATAATGAAGACATGTATTGACTGGATTACACAAATGCAGGGGCAAAAAGAATGATAAAGCAAACGGTAGATTATTCAAATTTCAACTCATTCCATATCCTTCTCTCCCTCGACATCACCTATAAGTCCTTATTTATTTATATTTTGATTATCGAATTGAATTGATGTTGTCTTTTCACATGCATTTGAATAATTGTGTACTGACTTTTGCAAGGTCCTAATTCCAAATCAAGTTTGGATACACCTGATATTCCACCACTCCCAAAAATATGCAAGTTCATATTAGGAGCAACATATTGTAGGTAGATGTTAGATGAAAATTGAAGGCAAAGGGAAAAAACCCAAGGAATCTATCATGGAGGGGTTCATAGAATACACATCCTTCTATTATGTTAGTGAATACATCAAGCAAATCGATGACACACCATGAATAATGGTTTGGGATGACCAACCAGATGAGGACAACAAGGAAGGGGGGATACTCCAAACGAATGGAAATACATGCATGATAAAGAGTACGTCACATTATTTTTTTAAATTTTCTATAGAGTACCATATTTAAATGGTCCATCAAATTGTAATGTAATCATATCTCATCAATTCATATTCAATATTATTTATTTTTTCTAAATGGAATTATTTTCTATTAGTTGAGAATATTCAAATACATATATAATAGTGGTATTAGAGCCTCTTCTTGGGCTTGATTTCGGCATTTGACCACAAACCCTTCTTGGAGCTTCTACGAAACATGGGAAGGGCCTCTTCAAAGGCATAGTATCCAAAATCCCTCATCAGAGGAGGGAAATCAGGTAGCAATCCTAAAAGTGCATGCAGGGAACTTTAATGAATGGATTAAGATGGAATGGAGTATTCGATAGAATGGAAGGTCCAATCAAATTTGTTTGATAAAGGCCGCTAGGATGCACCACAAATGGGAATATAGAACAATTGTGATGGGGAAAAAGTAAACCTGACAGGAAGTTTTCAATGTGACCAAACGATGTTATCAATTGGACAAAGGCCATAGGAACACACTACATTTGGAAACATAGAACAATTTGATATGAAAAGTCCAACCCAATGAGGAGATTCCAATGGAGGATATTTGATAAAGGTAATCGAAAAAGTTAAAAAAAATGTTTAAATCCTGAAAAATATTTTGGCCATAGTAGGAGTAGTTTAGATCAAAATATGATAATACCTACAACATTCCCACACCATTGAGGAGTCCTATGAAATTTCCAGTGTCAAATACGGGTCTATTCAACTCCATATTTATATACGAAAATGAAATAGTGGGTTTTAAGAATTTACACCCCAAGACCTAAAATGGTCCATGTTGAGGCCAAAATTGTTATGGTATAGTAGTGAGCTAGACACACAAATAAATTTGGTGGAATATGGCCATATTTCAAAAAGTGTGAATTCAAGGTGCAAAAGAAGGCCAAAATTCACTTTTTTGGGGTACTTTTGGGGGGGTCTAGAAAACTTGGAGGATGTAAAAGTGATCCTATATGTCAAGACTAGAAAACAAATTATGAACTTAACATTTACCTGATCATCAAAATGAACAACCTTGGTTAAAGGAAGTTCTTCCAAAAATGTTGAGTTGGGAGATAATTAGTTTTGCTAAAAATTTAGTCTGGAAAAAATGCAAAAGTTAAAATTAGTAAATTCCAGAAAATTATAGAGATTCCTTAAGGCATCCAATCAAGGATATGAAAGTTGACGAGTAATCCTTGTCATGTTTATTATCAACATGTGATATTATTATTATTATTATTTATATTTTTCCTTAGACTTTCTTGTACATGTGGATGAAGTTGGTCTCTAAAGCTAAATGTACCTACAAGAAAAGTGCAGAATTGGTCGAAGTTGATAGTTTTGAAAAGTTGTAATTTTTCGCATAGAAGTTAGAATGAAGCATGAATACAGTCATTGGAAATATTGTCCATAGGGAATAACTGTGATAGTCATATTTTTAAAGTAGGGTTCATATGTTTCTAAAAAATTGAGCAGAAAAGTGCTTATAGCTATAATTTGAAAAAAAAATGTCAATACGGGTAGTTCCCAAAATACATGAAAAGTAATTTTATGGTTTTCTAAGAATGTAATGAAGCTAACAGGTATGCTTATATGAACACTTTTGCATATACAATATCATATCAGGGACAATAAGGGTCAACATTCAATATAGTGCAACTAGGAAATCCTTGGTCTTCGTTGGGATAAAAAAAATCATCATGGATGATGAACAAGATCCTTATGCAACTGAAACCCTAGGAGAAAATTTACATGTTGATAATGCAAAGATAGAGTCTAATGTATTAATAAATAAATTAACTCCCATAGACATTGTAGAAACCATGAGAAGTCTAAGAGTGTAATTACAAAGTTGTAGAGCATATAATGAGAGGTTTCTTAGATATTAGGAAGATAAAAACCAACTGAATGTAGCCATGTTCCAAAGATTAACAAACATTCAGAGGAAGATTCACCATGGAAAACACTCAATAAATGAGGAAAAGAGCGAGAGTATCTCAAGGAGGCATTCTCACAATAGATTCCATAACTCAAGGAAGGTTTCTCACAAGAGAGGACATACACTCCAGATTTTCCTTCTAGTGAGCCATTTTCCTCTAAAGACTCTCTTGAGACTCAAGTTCTACATCTCATAGGAGAAAGAGGAAAAGGCCCATCAATAATAACTCACATGGGGAATTTTGGAAGGAAAAACTTCCCATTTTTTATGGTGAATCCAAATCAAGTAAAGGAGTTGAGGCTTGGATTCTTGGGATGAGGAAGTATTTCCAAGTCCAATACTACTTCAAGAACATGAAGGCAAGCGTTCCCATATTCAATTTGAATAGAAGAGTATCTATATAGTGGGATCATTGTAGATAAGTCAAGAATATAAATTAAAGGAAGATTGTGTGGAAGCAATTCAATAAGTACTTCAAGCAAAAGTAACTCTTCGACAGGTACTATGTGGAAAAATGAAAGGGTTCCATGGATTAAAATTGGGACAAATTACCATGGAGGAATATGCCAATAAATTATTGGAGTTCTTGAGTTATGTCAAGTATATAATAGACGATAAGGTCAAAATTTAGTGTTTTGTAAGTGGATTACTAAATTCATGAAATAATAGAATTGAGTTTGATGAACCTCAAACTCTAAATGAAACCATAAAGAAGGCCAAGTATTGTTATGATCAAAACAAAAGTAGGATAGAATTCCATAAGGCATCGAAGGAAAAGCGAAATAAGAAGCTTTACCAAAGAAAGAGGGGATTCAAACCCCCTCATTTTAGATATCAACAAAGGTTACCCACACGGGGTGTGACAAATCCAACTAGATGATGGGAGATAATCCAAGAGAAACACTTCAATGTTGGGAATATGGAGAGGACCATTTAGTTAGAAACAGTCCATAGAAATGAGAGTGTCAAGCATGTTCACAAAATCGAAAAGGATGAAATTGTTGGTTAGGTGGGGAATATTGTCCCTAGAATTTATGTTGTTCTAGAGGACTGCCATCATCAGTCCACTATTGTCACATCCCCGTCCCTCAACCGGCGAAGAGGACGCGACAAACATCAACTCAACCGGGCAAACAGCCCATGAACATAATACAGAGGAGATCAATGCTAGAATTAAAACCTAAACAACAGGCATAATTCATCATACAAGGATGCACAGTCCTTCAAACAATCAGCTGAAGCAAACATAAACACATCTCCATCATTCATCATGTTCACCATTTCACATGATACAGTATATAAATTGCAGAGGAGAAGTAACAGCAGCACTTATCTTTTGATGAAGAATTCACCCGCAACCAGCTACGTCGCTGCAACGTTCCACCCAACCATAGGCCAGCTTTCTCATCAATCTCTCAGCAACATTGCCACCCCCGAGCTGGGCATGATTCCTCAAGGACTAAGGGTCAATTGCAGGCTTACACATAGCCAAGGGGACACAAAACAACAGGCAAGCACCGTTGGGTTTATCAGGCTGTCCACAAATCAGCCAAGCCAACGCAGCCCAAAGGCCAACCACACTGTTGAAGCAGCACCAAGCCACACGGAGTTGTTCTTGGCCCTAACGTGGCCAAAAAAACTCAGCAACAACACCCAAACCAGGGTATAACAGCAACCCAACTCCAAAATAGAAACGACGGCAACAATCCACAGCCCACAGTGGAGAAGATACAGAGCTCCCAGCATAGCTGTGGGAGACTCAAACGCAGCCCATAGTAGAAAAAACGGCTCACCACAAATACCCAGTGACCCAAAATGCAATTGGACACCACAGCCAACAAAAACGTGGGGAAGACAACATCCCCAAAGCAAAGACAGTGAGCATGGCTCACAACATGGGAAATCGACCTCAATGGCCTGTGTGTGAGGAAAAACTTGCACCCAACAGCAAAAACACCAGGGAAAAACATACCCGACCCCTGCGTGAGGATTCCAACCTGCGCGTGAGGGGAAACAGCCTCTCTCTCTGCGCACGAATCAACAGGCCATAGGGAGGACGAACAGACCTCTGCGTGAGGAAGAGCAACATGTGCGTGAGGGTGAGCAACCGGACGTGAAAACCACCAACCATGGGAAGAATGGAGTCATGGGGAAGATGGAGGAATTGCTTGCCCCTTTACCCACGTTTTCTCCAGCAATAAATGCCCTCAGCCACTCATCCATACTCCCCAACCACCAGCTGAAGCATTAAAGAGGTTGACAAGGTTGGATGAGACAAAAAGGTGACAAATCAATAAGGTGGAAAAACAAAACAAAGGTGATAAAGCATGGGTTTTTCCCCCACAACCAAGGTTTGACATCCCCCACCCCTTATCCTTTGGAACCATGCCCTTTTCATTCAACGTTGCACTGCCGTAGCTTGTGGTTTATTTTAATTGATGTGTGTGTTTACATGATGCCGAATTATAATGTGCCCGATAGCACGACATACCATCGGCAACTACCCCTATTGCCGAAACATACACAACCAAATCAATGGTGGGGCTTTTGCCTTGAGCTCCTCACCATGATTAATTACACTATCTACATCATGCAAACGAGGTCAGAATTGGGGACATTACAACTATGGTTGAGGTTGAAGGTATGATTGTTAAGTAATATATTTATATTTTGATTGACCCTAGATCTACTTAGAATTATACCATTCCTTAAGTTATGGAGGCTTATGCTCTTAATAAAACAAAGCATAGTAAATCATGGTTGGTTCAACTAACCATTGGAACCCAAAGGAAAATTAGTAAAGTGGTAGAGAAATGTCCATTGGAAATGGATTTACTCTTCACATGGAAAAATCTAAATGCTTTGCTACTTGGCTATTATGATGTCCTCATTGGAATGGATTAGTTGGGAGCACATAAAGTTAAATGTAACTACTACAACAAGAGTTTTGAATGCATGGATGAGAAAGGAAATCCAATGATAGTAAAATCCATTCCAAAGGTGGTTTATATTAGATAGATTCAACCTTACACCTGGAGAAGTTCTTTAGAAAGGGTTGTCAATTGTATATATCCCATGTTTTGAATATAACATGAATTGTTCTTAGGTTGGAGTACTATCATGTGTTGCAAGAATTCGGGGATGTGTTTCCCTATGAAGTGTTAGGAGTTCACCCAAAGAGGGATATTGATTTTACAATTGATATTTTTCTAGGAGTTTCAGCATTGATCATGACACCTTATAGAATGAGTACACTAGAACTGCTAGAGATGAAATTGCAATTGCAAGAATTGTTGAAAAATAATTACATCAGGAAAAGTGTGTCTC
>LPNX010806751.1:79406-96516 GCA_001517045.1 Pseudotsuga menziesii
CACTTCATATAGACACCCCAAAAGGTACAAAGATGAGATAGAAAAAACAACTAAGGAATTGTTGGAGTTAGGTTACATACGACCAAGTTCTAGCCCATTTGCATCATTAGTAGTATTGGTAAAAAATAAATATGTCACCTTATGAATGTGTATCGATTATGGGGCCCCCAATAAGAAAAATATATAAAAAAAGTACCCCGTTCCTAGAATTGATGAGTTAATGGATGAGTTACAAGGGGCAAAGTAATTCTCAAATATTGACCTCCGATCAGGGTATCATTAGATCCGAGTAAGGGATCGAGATATTGTAAAGAAAACTTTTCGTTGCCACTTTGGTCATTCTGAATTCTTAGCCATGCCTTTTGGACTCACCAATGCACCGAAATTTTTTCAATCTTGCATGAACCACACCTTCAAGGCTCAGTTGCTGAAGTTTTTACTTGTGTTCTTTGATGACATTTTAATTTATAGTAAAACTTGGAAGGAACATTTGAGACACCTAGATGTGGTACTGGGAATTCTAGAAGAACAATCCCTTTATGCCAAAATGTATAAATGTGAGTTTGTATGAAATAAATTTTATATCTAAGGCATGTAATAAGAACAGATGGAGTACAGGTTCATATGGAAAAAATTAAAGCTATCTTGGATTGGCCTACACACAAAAAAATGTAACAAAATTGAAGGGATTTTTGGGCCTTTGCACTTATTACAGGAGGTTTGTTAAAGGGTTTTCTCAATTGAAAACACCACTCACATATCTTATAAAGAAATGGGCATTTAGCTAGACAGGAGGGGCACAACAGACCTTTGAAAAGATGAAAAAAATTATGAGTTCATGTCTTGTTTTGGCATTACCCTATTTCACTTAGCCATTTGTAGTAGAGTGTGATGCTTCGGGAGAGGGAATAGGGGTAGTATTGATACAAAACCATCAACCGATCACCTTTGAAAGCATAAAAATTAAATATTATGAACACCACTACTCTATATATGACAAGGAAATGCTAGCAATATTACACACCTTAACAAAATTCAGGCAATATTTGGTAGGAAGCAGGTTTAAAATTAAGACATATCACAACAACCTCAAATACTTCTTAGAACAAAAGGAGTTGAATGAACGACAAAAAAAATGGTTAGCAAGGTACATGCATATGACTTTGAAATAGAATATGTTAAGGGAAAAAACAATGTTGTAACATATGCATTATTGAGACAACCAACCTCTTTATCACTCATGAGTATATCTACTGGCTGGAGGTCTCATCTCTTGGTTGAATATTCAAAAAATAAATTTACTTGTGAGTTGTTAGATGAACAAATACAGGATGACCAGTACAGGGTGATCGATGACATCATTTACTATAAGAATAGCATATACCTAGTTCCAAAATCAGCTTTAAAGAAAAGGTTTTACAGGAATCGCATGATTCACCATTATCATGGCATCATGGTTTCTTGAAAACTTACAGACAAATTAGACAGAGGTTCTCCTGGAAAGGCCTCAAGGAAGATGTAATACAGCATGTCCGAAAGTGCAGTATGTGCTAATAGAATAAAATTGAGCATAATCATTCGGTAGGGATACTTCAACCATTACCTATACTAGAGAATAAATGGGAGAGCATCTCGATGGACTTCATATAATGTTTACCCAAGGTACAAGGATGATATTTCTTATACGTGGTAGTATATTGGTTGATAAAAATTGCTCACTTATTTACCATTCCTTTTGATTATTCTGCATCACAGGTAGTAGAATTTTTTCGAGAAGTTTTCAGAATACATGGACTACCTAAGACTATTGTCAGTGACCCGGACAATAAATTCACCAATGCCTTCTGGCATGATATTTTCATATTAGTTGGGACATAATTAGCTACCAACACAAGTTATCATCCTCAGGGTGATGGACATATAGAAATAGTCAACAAATGGATTGAGGGGTATTTAAGAAATTATGTAGCAGGGCAACAAAGGACATGGATTAAATGGATACACCTAGGTGAGTATTGCTATAACACCACCCACCATATGTATATTAGGATAACTCCTTTCAAGGCTTTATATGGCTATGAGGCACTAAACTTTGCATATTTAGTCTTCAGAGATTGCAGAGCACTTAAGACAAAAGATTGGGTACAAGATAGTCATGATATTCTTAAAGTGCTAAAAGAGAATTTATAGATAGCTCAAAACCAACAACAAAATTACATGGACAAACACAAGTTCGAGCGTATTTTTGAGGTAGGAGACTTGGTATATTTACGGCTACAACCTACAGACAATCTTCACTCAAGAAAAAGGAGCGAAAAAACTGAAACCTCGCTTCTATGGTCCTTACAAACTAATAAGAAAGGTTAGAGAGGTGGCCTATGAACTGGAGCTTCTAGAGGAAAGTAAAATTCATAATGTATTTCATGTATCAAATCTCAAGAAAACATTGGGGAAACACATCGCTTCATCCACCGAGTTACCCCAATTAGATGATGAAGGACTCCTAGTGCTGATTACAAAAAAAAAAAATCTACGGTTTCGAGAAAGGAAACTCGAAATAGGTTAATCCGGGAATACTTGGTACAAAGGAAAGAATTACTTATTGAATATGCCACATGCGAAGGAGAACATGTGTTGCAACATCCTGGTTTACAGTTGCTTGAGGATAATCAATTTCATGCAGGGAGGACTGTAATGTCCTCTTCTAAATAAACATATGAGACACCTGTTAACCTATGTAATTCCCATAGGTTCGAGCAAGTATCAAGAAAATGGAATTGTCTAAGGGCATTTAATACAAGGAACAAAAAGGAAAATCTCTTTAGTACTATTAGGTAATTAGTATATTAGAAAATGCCATCAAAGTAGATATCAAAAAGCATGTGAAGCATGCATGCCTTATTTCATAGTATGTAAGTCAATGAGAAATTAGGTTTGTATGCATGCAAAAGTAAAGTCATGCAAAACCTAATAGCTATATAAGAATATAAGTTGAACCAAAAGACTATCTACTATTGTTAATCACTTCTAAGTTTGGTTTCAAGAGCACCAGCAGTAGTAGCCGCAACAACAAGTTGGGGTTGGAAACGATAGTCTTCAGCTAACAAGTGTTTTCGAGAGTGAAATCTATCTTCCCTAATCTCTTTTCGGATAGGTCACTCAGATCTATCATCAACATCTCAAGCATTCAGTACTGTTCAGAGATTCAACACACTGAGAAAGATACATTCATAGGGATCACGTTTTTACTGTTGGGGCACATTGGAGATCTAGGGAGTAATTCACATAAATCCAAAGACTTCTTACTTTCTTTGCATGCTACTTCTATCATCACCAAAGAGGTCATATTATTATATCGGGAAACCATAAGGTAATCTACTATTCATCCAAAAGTTACAAGAAGAAACATTGGAGGCAAGGGCGTCCCCCTTTCTAAGCAAATCAATTTGCTACTAACCTCAGAGGAAGCAAACCTTGCGCATGTGTCAACCATTATCTTCAGAGAGGCCATATAACACTTCCTAGAAAGTTTCAGCATCAACTATCAAGTATTGAAGTTGTTTCGAGGAGATCTCTATCAAAGAAGGACGTTTTTATTATTCACGGGCATCACTTATGAGTTGGCATCATGTTTTTGGAGATCTACTGGATGCTTGACGTACATGTCTTTTGTATGCTAAAGAGTCCTCACAGCTATAAATATTGGTATGTTACTCAAATATTACTAAGTCCTATATCCTATTTTATCTCTATATCTATTATATTTAGGGTTTTTTGGCACTTAACATATTTTGCAAGCAAAACCGCCTATTTCTCAAACACATCTGAGACACATAAACGAAAAACAAATCATCATTACCTATTGGTATAAGGGTAGAATATCAGTTGGGATATTACAATTATGACGGCGAAACAAAACGACAAACAAATCATCATTACCTATTGGTATAAGGGTAGAATATCAGTTGGGATATTACAATTATGACGGCGGAACAAAGTAAAACCATAGAAGCGATTGATGTAGAAGCATAACAAAACCCTGAGCCAATTACAAAAGATATTTAAGAAATTAGCATAGGGAAACTAAACAAAGGCACGAGACTAAAGTTGGAAAGTTTGGAAGAAGTGGCACAATCCATGATAAGGAAATAAAAGAAGAAAAAATGGCTTCTACGTGGTAAGTATCGTCCACTGTACTTCATTGCAAAATATGGAAAGAGTTTTCAGACATTGTGAAAATTTAATAAGAAAATAAGGAGCATAAATCAAAAGTTGCATGAGCAATTATCCCTTGCTCGGGAAAATTTGAAGTCTTATGAAACTCAGAGGAATCTAGATATATTAGTTTAGGTCATTGATGAACACCAGAGATGGCCATCATTGGTTTCACGTGGTGATGGCCACATAAATATTGCAACTGCATGCAAGGCTTCGTTCCAAAATATTGCTTCTAATAGGAATCTCAGCATTGGAATATGAATCTCTAATGAACTTTGTATAGACACATGAGAGAAATGGTATTCATGCTTCAAGGTTAGGATTATCAATTACCAGTCTGGGCGTTTGCCCTCATGGAATGTTAGAATTATCAATGACCAGTCTGGGCGTTTGCGCTCATGGAATGTTTACAGCTGCTGTCAATGGGAAGAAGTATCCTGCAATTATCAAACTGAAACTGGACGTGTTGAGGGACTTTTGTTGCCGGTGCTTTACCCCCAGGATGTCTCCATATTCTATATCTATTGGAAATTTTGAACCTGGAGGTCTTGAAAATCAAAGGGAATGAACAGTCTTTGCAGTGATGTGAATCATAAGAGCTTACAGTATGCACGTAGTTGTTTAAAGAACGATTTCTCTGGTGGAGTAGTCTATCTGTAAAATGATAATGTTGTATAGTAGAGTCATGAAATCAACACATGATCCACTCTTTTCCACTAGTTAAACTTCCGGAAATGGCCTGCACCCTACCTATTTTATGGTCCCACCCCAACAACAGCGGAACCTCTTGAGATAATCCAACGCCTATATCGTTTGGCTTCTGTCCGTTGCACCCTACTGGTGTTCCCACTGGAAGGACGTACCCACCCTGGCTCTTCTTATGGGCTTACTGTACGGACTGGCTTGTCTCTTGCCGCTAGTACTGGAAGTCTCTATGGCCGCCGGTTAGTTGCCTACCCTCTTTATTTTGCTTCGACTCACGCCGCTTGGTTTCATTGAATGTTTTAAATACCCATTATTCTTTCTGTTGTCTTTGTATCTCATAGTGGGTTCCGTGTAATCTTACATTTTTCGGACCTGTGATCATAGATTAGGCTAGAGTCCTCAGAAGATAAAATCTATGTATGCATATAACAGAATGTGCATTTTTTTGAGAATTCTTTCAATGAATTTTGTGATTTCAATGAATGACATAGAAATTAAATTATTCAATTCCAAGCTCAAGTGTACAATGACTACAAATTACTTTTCACAAGACTATATTGAATTTTATTACAAATTTACATTGCAGCATACTTTTGATAATAAGATTAAATTAGATTTTATTACAAAGTTATATTGGAAAATATTACAAGTTGAGTGAGTCTACCGTGACTGCAAATTACTTTTCACAAGACTACATTGAATTTTATTACAATTTTTCATTGCAACATACTTTTGATAATAATACTAAATTGGATTTTATTACAAAGTTATATTGCAACATAGGTAAGATTTAATAAACTTTGAGTGATTGATGTTACTTTTATCAAAATTTCATTAACCATAGAGTAATTATACAATGAAATATTCAACCATAAATATATGTAGTAAAACAAGAGGATCTAGTAAAGAGAACCAATCACAAGTAAAGATAACCAAGCACAAGTGATAGAAGGATTTACCTTGGGAAAACCCACACTTGGGAAAAACCGAGTCTACCTTTCTTAGAATACTTATATGCGGAATCAAACCATGAACAAACCCTAATCCACAAGGGTTTCATAAGCATGAAGAAACCCTAAGACTCATTAAAACACAACTCTAATAATTTGTTCATGCTTTGATATGATTGTATCATGTCCCTCTAATTATATACCTAGTATATACTAGGTATATGTCCTTAGACACTTGGATGGCCTTTTTGAGGCGATGGGGAACTCTTTAGTACACCACTGTGATCATTTTTTCTTGTTTCGATCTCATTGTACAATGTCCCCCTTGACCAAATAGATAATTGAAGGGGACCTTACACAAAACTGAGCTTCCATATAGGCTAGATTTCCTAATTAATCCTTAACCTTGCCAACTTTCTGACTCCGATCAATAATTATGCCATTTAACACACTTAACCATTTTCATGATTCTTCCTTAAGCTATACAGTGCGAATTCGGCTATGAAACTCTATGGAATTCTTCTGATTTGGAAGATTAACACTTATTCATCTCATGCATACGACTAAGGCATGAATACATGCTTCTGATATCAATGCTAAGCCTTCTCAAAGCTTACAAAACATGTGTAGATGTCATTAAACCTACACAATATAATTGCCCCCTATACACAATCCATGCAAACAAAAGCATATTTACACACATGCATCCATTAATTACACTTCCAATTCGCATACACATGAACAATTATTTGAACAACATTGATCCCACCGACTAACTATGTAAGGGCACTTTTCCACCCAACCATAGGCACTCTTCTCACCTATATTATTTTAGCTTTAGAAGCCACCCCATGCCAGGCTATGAGTCTAGGTAATGGTTTTAATGGCAATACCAAGACTCTATGAAACATTCACCATCAACAAGTTCTATTTATCACCTATTCTATTTATCACCTATTGAATGAGTATTATCTATAAAAATAATAAAAGTGTATAAAGTGTATTATTTTTAAAACAAGTTCTATTTATCACCTATTGAATGAGTATTATCTATAAGAATAATAAAAGTGTATAGGGTGTATTATTTTTAAATGAATTACTTAAAGCTAATTATGAATACAACATGTTCAACTTATGTGCAACCTTATTTAGGACTCAAGACTTTTTCCTTGCAATATTGACACTTAAATGTGCATGTGTGGGCATTTTTCAACGTGACATTCAATTCAAAATTGAAAAAGAAAATAGTAAGTGTGAAAATGTCTTTTGAATTGAGAAAAGACATCCATCTCTACATTTTATATTTTAATTTTAATAAAAGGTTTTATCAACTAGATTTGTTCTCGACTATCTTTTTTAATTTTGAAGATTTTGGCTCCACAAAAAATGTTTTTTTAGAAGATGGAAGATTTTGGTCTTGTAAAAAAATGATTAATTTTAAAATATGAAAGTTTTTGGTCTTCAAAATTTTGATGAGTTTTCATAGTTATAAGATCAAAAAGTCTATAAAATCAAAAAGTCTATGAAAAGTTAATCTTATTATCAAAAATATGTTTCAATGTAAATTTGTAATAAAATTCAATATAGTCTTGTGAAAAGTAAAAAGCATGTTGCAATGTAAATTTGTAATAAAATTTAATATAGTTTTGTGAAAAGTAATTTGTAGTCAGTGTACACTTAAGCTTGGAATTGAATAATTTCTATACATAATTATTAAAAAAATGAATCTAACTTCCACTCAAACTGGAATGTTCACTTATCCATTTCAAATCTAGTTTTTAATATTTTATTATCAAATTTGAAAATAGCAACAAAAAATAGCCATTTTGTTATACATTGCATAAAAAATAATTTTAAAATGAAAAAAAAAATTGTTTATGTATATATATAATTAAAAAAACATATTCCAAAGTTACAGCATTATTAATAATACATATTCCAAATCTAACTACCTTAGAAAATAAAATTTTATTTCTAATTTTGTAAACATTTCTTATACGGTGCTTTCACACAAATTCTTTTCAAATCTTATTTAAAATTTACAAATTTTCTAAGCAAAAAATGACCTCTTAATATAAACACCGTTGTACTTTCACACAATTCTTTTTAAATCTTATTTAAAAATTACAAAATTTCTAAAGCCGAAAATGGCCTGTTAACCTAAACAACTTTATACTTTGATAAATTATTATTTAAGTCATACATAAATTTAATAAAATATATATTATTTTTATCAAATATAAAAAATATAAACAATTAGCTATATCACAGCCATATTTAACACGACAGTGAACGGTTTTATAAATAAATGGTTTCAAGAAAACGAGGCGTTTTGGTTTGTCCATATCCCACTCCGTAATACAAGCACTCAACGCTTCTTTCCTGTGAGGAACAGAGTAAAAGTTCATCCGTTCATGCCACATTTCCACAGTCTTGATTTGATCACACATCATGTAATCTTGTTCATGACCTTTCATTGCATCTTGATATGAGTTAAAAAAAAATGTAGCCATTGGTAGCACAAGACAAATATATGTTTTTATTTATTTTGTCAAAGAGTTTTTTTATTACTTTTATTAAACAATCATGGTCGAAGTGTCACATATTTTGATTAAGTATTTTTTTAATTTTTATCAAATAATGAGGATAATAATTTAAGGGCTTAGTGGGTATTCACAAGAGAATGAAAATCATTCTTTAATTTTTTCCTACTTATGCGAAGTCACTCATGTTTTTTATTTTATGTTTTTTATAATTTTTTATTATTAAAAATAATTTAAATATGTTAAAAGTTATATATATAATTTAGTAGGTAAGTTTGTATAGTTTTTTTTTTATATATTGAATTTTTTATGTTTATAGTTGTCATGTACATATGGTTGTGAGGTTTTGATCTTGGGTAGAAACGACCTTAGCTGACCGCCCTAACCACCTGTCCTACACTAGGTACCAAGGTAAGTTTGCATAGTTAAGAAGAGGCATCTCAGCAACTATCCTAAATGTGTCATTGTTTTAGAAACTATCTTGAAGTGTGGATGGACCATCGGAGATCTAAAACCTTGTTGTAGGGTTTCTATCCTAGTTGTCGTCATTGTCTGAATCACGCCCTTGTATCATGTTGGAGTATCTACCGCCTTCATTGTTGAATTGCTTCCTTGGAGTTGCTTGAACCTCTTTCGTTGTGTGTCGTTAGTGTCTTGTTTAAGCTACTCGGCCTACGTGAAGACAATGACGACCTGTTATGTGTGGAGGGGTGTCTTGCCCTTGCTCTTTGATGCTTCCAAATGGTAGGGGGGGTATTTTTGTGGCCTTACCGGATGGCCAGCTTAGACTAGCTCCAAGACTTTAAGGCTCTCATTCAATCCTCTAAATCCAATCCAAAGTTCCAACGCAAAAAAAAATTGTCAAGAAGATTGATGAAATACCCTCACTATATCTCTCTCATGAAGACCTATGTAAGGAAGCCCTCGCCCTATTTGAGAAAGTGCTCATTGAAAAGTTTGTGGGTCTATGGACAAGCCCAAAAATAGTGGATCCCTAGATTGCAAAACATTGGGCCCCAAAGTTGCAGGGTTGTGTATCTCTCTTTTCTACTGGTAGGGATTACTTTGTTTTCATTTTCTTGAATAAAGACGAGAGAGATCTTATTTTCCACTTAGGGCCTTTTTATGGGATCAAGAGGAATATCTTTAGCTCCCTAATCTTTGGATTAAAACCCAAAAGATGAGATTACAATTGCACTTGTATGGATGAGGCTGCCCCATCTCCCTTTCCATCTATGGGGGGAGGGGGTGCGGAGGGTGGGGGGGTGTTCTCTCAAGAGCATCAGTAATAAGTTGGGTTGTTTTTTGGATAGCATTGAACGAAAGGGGGTCCAGTTCTATTATGCATGAATCTATGTGAAAGTTAACTTGGAGAAAGGGTTGTTAGAGGCCCTAAAACTAACATTGAGGACTAGAGGCACATTCAAGAATTGGATTATGATCATATATCATTCAAATGTAGTGCATGTCATGTATATGGAAATTTTTCCAAGAGTTATCCCGAGATGAAAGAAGATCAAAGGGCCATAAATTAAGGAGGCAAAGTTACAGAGTATTTCTAATCATCATTGAAACCCTCCACGTAAGAAGCCTAAGGAAAAAATGCTTCTCACAAAATCAGCCATTCTCTCGTAGTCGCCCCAGGAAACAACAATAAATTTGAAACCCTTAGAGAACTAGAAGATTTAGATCCAAAAATAGCAAGAGAAAATTGTCTGATAATCCCCCCTCTAACAAATATAGAAAATGAGGAAAGGAGGGACTCTAATCCAATTCCATCAGCTTCTAGGAAAGAGGCGTGGCATATACAAGATGCTCTAACCCCTGAAGGGCTAGGCAAAATAGTTTACAACTTCAAAGTCTCAGAGGACAAGGCAAATCAAGAATTCCCTCCTCTCAAATGAGATCATTCTCCATAAAGTTCAAATATCACTTGTCCATTTCCTTCTCTCATAAGAGGAAGAAAGGAAAACAAAGAAAGGCAAGAGAAGGAAGCAAATAAAAAATATATATTGGGCTATCAAAGTCAATTGGATCCCTTATTTATGGGGCTTTCAACGTCTTAAAAATTGATGTATTGTTTATGTATTTTGTTATGTTCTAAATTTGTGGAGATATACACATGTAAAACCATCTGGAACAACAAATGAAAACATATTTGGAACAATTGGGATTTTCCTCCTATGACCATAAGAAGGAAGATGATATCATTATTAGAAACCATCAACTTCCCTCTTCTCTGTATTTCTTACTCTCGGCCCACCTGAAGCTTCTTTTAATACCTAACCCCTTAATCGTTCTTGTTAAAAAATGTGTAGTTAAGAAATGATTTGTAAATAATAGGTTTGGGGTTAAGTTTTTGAGTAGTTAATGACTTACCTTAGTTTTCACTTGTTTATTCTATTTATTTCAAAAGAAAATGAACTCGATTTCACCATCAAAATTTATTTTTTATATGCAAATTTAAAATATAATATAATTCAAAGTATTAACTTATACTTTTAAATACTTAATGAATCCATTGTAATATGTTGATGACAAAAATTATGCATAAAATCCTAAGTATGAAGTAAAGATGAGGACAAGGAGAGAAGTTGAGTATGAGAATCACTCATGGAGATAGTTACATATTTTGTTACGGCATATTGTTGTCATTATTTTATCATTATAAGTAAAACAACTTTTAGTGGAGGATTTTGTAGAACCGCCCCAAAAATTATATCCCTTTTTATGTATAGAGAAGGTCTCCAACAAAGGTGAGCAACCAAAGGTTTTAAGTTTGGTGTGATTGAATTGGTGTAAACAAACCTATGCACCTTATAGAACATACGTACAAGGGACCTTTAAATATCTAATACACTAAAAACGGATGTGATGTTTCATTATTATATTAAAAAACTAACTAGTGCATTTAACTCTAATTGACACCGTAGTGCATCATCATATAAGAAACACCACTTTACAACGAATTCATAGGACATATGCCCTGATGCGCTTCACATATAAAACACGGGCATCAATATTTAGCATGCTGCCGAGCATTTAATGAGGCTACATCATCATATAAGATGCATTTTAATACTGTGTCTTAATATTACAAACACCTTAGTGCTCTTTAAAAATAAAGTGCATCAAAATTGGATGTGACATTTAATTTTTAATTTATATTAAGATTTTAAAATAATAAAAACTAACTAAACATCGACACCCTAATGTGCCATCATATAAGATGCACCACAATATGCTGCACTCATAGGACATACACCCTAATGCTATTCAAAGATAAAGCTTACTAAAGATGGACAAGACATCTAATTATAAGATATATTTTTTATATTAAAATATTTTAAAAAATCACCATTGTATTTAGCTAAACATTAATACCTTGGTGCACCATCATTTAAGACACACTTCAATATGATGTGCTAATAGGACATTTTTCCACAAAAAAAAAATCGTAACTTTATTTAAAAAGTTGCATTCATCAGATAGACCACTATCTTAACCAGATCAGTGTCCATTTCCTCAAAATGTACAGCATAATAAAATGCATATTACAAAAGGTAATATTTGATTTGAAATCAAATAATATTGCCCATATAAGAGAGGAGATCATTACATCCAATAGGTAAGTATCAAAAACTTTGATAGATTTATATATCATCTAAATTAGTTTTTATATATAAAAAACATTCAAATAAGCTGTCAAAACAAACTTTTCATATGACTGTCAAGAACTTGACCCAAAATTGTAAATTCAGTAAGAACCTGTCACTGTCCGTACTGTCCACATAGTTCAGTAAAAACTCATCTATAATAGCCTGTCCAAAATAACCTGTCAAAAACATAAATTTTCATATGACAGTCATAAATTGTCATATAACTGTAACCAAGAAAACAAAAATGTATCATAAAGATCCTGTCCATAAATGTTGAATGGACCTGTCATAACTATCCACACAGTTCATGTAAAAATCTGTCCCAAAACTAAGTCAATACCATTAACTGTCAAGAAAAAAGATGATCAATGAAGTGCTCCAAATGCACCAACCCCTCCACCAGATAGAGGCAGACAAACTTAAAAAATCTGGAAAGTTTCATAAGTGTCAGCTCCTCTATTTTCCAGAATTTTCCAATGGCCTTCAATCACATTAGCACCTGCATTAGCTAAAGCATCAGCTTTTGTATTACGTTCCCGGTAGATATGCTTGTAATCAACTTTGGCAAGAAAAGTTGAGATTCTAATCACCTCCTGAAGGACCTGAGTAAGAACAATATTATTTATTCTTAACTTACCAGTTACTCAATTGATCACCAACTGGGAATCCCCAAAAATATGCAAAGATTGAACACCCTGCTTTAAAGCCAAAATGATGAGCAGTTTTAAAGCTAAGAGTTCAGCATAATTGTTGGTTCCCAACCCCAAACCAGCAAAGAAAGTAAAAAAGTGCTCATTAAATAAATATAGGATGCCTCCATCCCCACAAGTCTGAGGGATTCCAGCTACCGAACCATCAAAGAAACCCCATGGAACTGATTTATCAATTTGTTCAATAACAACCCTCCTAATATTCGCAATTTCGTTATCCAAGGGATATGCATTTAGTAAACTCAAACATAAAGAAGTGACCAAAAAAGACTTGGGCTGAATCTCATCAAAACAGCATTGATTATGAGCCTTCCATATAAACCAAGAAACAATCACAGGTAAGGATCTATACCTGGCCTCAGCATGCAGAACCCAGTTCTAAACACAATCCAGTATAGTTAATCCATTCCACAAATTGTTATATCTTAGTTTAACCTCAATTTCAGACCAAACCCTTCTAGTAAAAGAGCACTCGAAACCAATATGAGCATTAGTTTCAGAATCCATATTGCACAGGTAACACCTGCCAGGACCTTCTCTGCCTCTTCGACATAAATTGTTCCAAGTTAAGGCTTTCCCTGAAAACAAAAACCAGCAGTATAATTTTGATTTTAGTGGACACTGAATTTTCCAAAGCCATTTCCACCACTAGAAACATTCCATCTCATTTCTAGAATGAATAAGATGAAAGTAGCCAGCTCTGGGAGTATACTTACCAGTTTTAGACAAGCTCCAAATTAGTTGATCATCCTCATTGGATATACGAACATGACTGGTTGACAAAAGTGCAACATAAGAATGACAAATACCAATTTCCTTCTCATCAAAACCAAGGTGATCAGCATTCAACCAACCCTATTCCTGAAGTAAAGCTGTCCCCATACAAGCAATATCTCTTAAGACAAAATATCCTCCAATATGAAGTTTTTCAATCATGGACATAGGTAAATTATGTATCCACTTGCATCCAAGCCATGGGTCAATACTAATACGTACCTCAGCACCAGTCCCTATTTGCCACACAAGTGACTGTCCAATAAGATCAAAATACCAAAGTACAGCTTTCCAACAAATGGAAATGCCTTTTTTTTTCCTCACATCACTCCTTATCCAGTCAAGTAAAGATAAGGGTGAGATATACTTCTGTATAGCAATCTGTGCCCAAAGTCCTATGCCATTAATCAAATTCCACACATTCTTAGCAGTAAGAGATTTTGCAAAAAAGGCAGGTATTTTGAGACCCCAGCCTCCCAAAGATTTGGGATAAGCCAGGTCCTTCCAAGAAGACCATGGTAGTCCAGAAGCCTCACCACTGCCAGACCATAAAAATTTGAAACATAACTTTCTGATTCTATCAAGAATACCCACCGGTATCCAAAAATGCATCCAGTAAACTGGAATGGCTTCAAGGACAGCCTTAACCAAAATAAGTTTTCCTCCTTTGGATAACCATCTAAAACTCCAGTTCTTTATTCTCTTTTCCACTTTGGTAATGATCCAATCCTAGTCTTTCATAAGATATATGCAGGGTTTTAAATAAAAACCAAGATATTTCATACCCATCTCAATATTTACAACATTAAATGAGAAAATATTCTGAATAGAAATCACCTCACAATCATGCATCCCAGAAAAATAAAAGGAAGATTTATCCTCATTAATAATCATACCACAGGCTAAACAAAAAACCATCAGAACCTCATATAAGGTTGATAAGGACTGTTCAGATCTGTCAGTAACCAATATAATATCATCCACAAATAAAATATGGGACAAAGTGATATTGTTTCCAAAAGAGATACCCTGCATGGCCCCACAAAAATGAACTTTATGAATGCACCTGCTCAATCCTTCTACCACAATCAGAAAGAGTAAAGGAGCCAAAGGGCATCCTTGTCTGAGCCCCCTTCCAGATTTAAAAAAAGAAGATGCCACCCCATTAATAAGAACAACAAAAGAAACAAAAGTGATACTACTCATCACCCATGTTATAAAAGGTACAGAAAATCCCATTTTAGTCATGATAATCCATAAATATGTCTAATTTACCCGGTCATAAGACTTGGATAAATCAATTTTAAATATAACAGATTTAAAACCCTTAACATGGATTGAATGTAAGCCTTCCTGAATGATATCAACTGCTTCATGAATATGTTTGCCAGGCAAAAAACCAAACTGTTCCTTGGATATAACTCTACCCAGTATCTTTTTAATTCGAGTAGAAATGATCTTACCTATAATCTTATAAATGAAATTACATAAAGATATAGGTCTAAAGTCATTAAATGACTTAGGACAATCAGATTTGGGAATCAAAGCAATAAAGGTGGAGTTAAAAATAGCGGGAATCTTCCCACTAATTCTGGAAACATCAACAACTCTTAACAGATCCCTTCCCATAACCTTAAAAAGAGCCCTGTACACTTCCAAAGGGATCCCATCAGGACCAAGACTCTTATCATTTTTACTAATAGATAGAATAGATTGAATTTCCTCAATAGTAACAGGAATCATAAGATCATGATTTTCACTATCAGTAATATGAGAAGGAAAATTATCAGCAATATCCAGAATTTCAGGCAGATGTAAATTAGCCTCTTCTTTAAACAAAGATTCAAAATGATGTACACCAACCCCAGCAATGGACTCATGACCCTCAACAAGATTACCCTGAGCATCTGCAATCTTCCAAATAGAATTTGTAAATTTCCTATGATTTGCAAATTTATGGAAAAAATGGGTGTTATCATCACCACAAAGCAGCCAAATAGCCCTACTTTTCTGTCTAGCCTCCTTTTCTCTATCTAACAAAATCTTTCTCTTTCTGGATTCCAGTTCATAAAGAGAAGCCTTATCCTCATCAATGGAAAAACCAAAGCCACACTTGGAACAAGTTGACTCAAGTAAAAACTCAATCTCAATTAAATATTTAGTATCATGTGCTTTTCGTTTAACAGACCAACAAATAGAGACATTCTTAATCATTTTAAGATTAGCAAAAAACTGAGATGCAGGGGACAAAATAGGATTCACATCAAACACCTTCCAGGTATTTTTTAAGAGCAAAACCAAATCCTCATTCTCCAACCAATGTGGGTTAAACTTGAAAGGAGAATGTAGTTTTTTATCATGACCCATAATCTATAAAAAAATACGATGATGATCAAATATTCCCCCACATCCCACCCATTGATGAAAGCATAAATCATGTTCCAAAAGATCAACAGAAATCAACAGTCTATCAAGACATTTACTAACATTCTCACATCCAACTCTCCTGTTAGTCCAAGTAGGAAGATTTACATTAGGTAAAATGTCCACCAGACCATGATCATCAAAAAAATTTGAAAAAAAATCAGATAGACAATCAATCCTGGCCCTATCTCCCCAAATTTCAGAAATCCCCAAAGAAAAATTCAGATCCCCACCAAAAATAAACTTGGTATAGTGAGTACTAATAAAAGGCAAAATATTGGACTAGTATCCTTCCCTATCAACATAAGGACCATATATGTTAATAAAACAAATCTCCATTTGTAATTCAGTAGAATAAAGGGAAACGAATAATCCCGATTCCATTGCCCAGGAATTCATGAAAAGTAGAAACTGATTCCTCCAACCAACAAGAAATCCCCCGGACTTACCTTTGGCATCCACAGAACAAAAACTCTAGCCAGGCATTAATAATTCCATATTGCCAGCAAATAGAACCCCATCACCCATAGTTTCATGAATAAATAGTACATCCATAGACTGATCAGCAACCAGCCTACATATAGCTAGTTTTTTAGGTTTACTAGCTAAACCCCTGCAATTAAGGGTCATAACTATCATAGTAAAACCCTAACATGGGTATCCAATTCTCTAAGTACCCCAACATCATCAGAAGAAATAATCCCCTCAACAGCCCTAGTTTATTTAGTAGGAGTTAATAAACTCTTAAAGCCTAGAGCAGTGTCCAATACCTTAGAACTAGATCTCAAAAAGTAACCCGATCCAATTCCTTTGTTATCGTTTATAGGTGAAGTAAACCCTAAATCCTTAAGGCTAGTCTTCCCCGGAAAAAAATCCAGATTAACCAAACCTGGCTTTAGGACAAAATTGATAAGGTTACCCTCCTCAAAATCAACCATAGTAGTCAGACACAAAGGTTTTAAAGTCAAATCACAAATGCCCACATCCTCAGTCGAATCAGCACAAGTTGATAAACAGTTATTTTCAATAACAAAAATACCCTTATGAACATTAGTGGATAGGTCTAAGTCATCAGGTAAATTAACAGGAAGGGCAGCCAAAGATGCTTCAGGAATAGAAATAGGAGA
>LPNX010806751.1:96773-130167 GCA_001517045.1 Pseudotsuga menziesii
GGAATTTCCAATCAACTTAAAAAATGCCATAGACCAAAATTCGAATGGCAAATTAGGCAGTTTAACCCAGATAGGTAAAGAGTCATACCTCTCTATTCGCGGATCAAATAGAGGCATCCAACGCTTTAGAAAAAGACTTGTATTCTCCCATTTCCAATTCCCTTTGAGAACGACTTCCACGTCAACTGGATCCTAAAATTTAAAGGCCAGCCAACCCCGGGGAAGTATGAAAACTTTAGGACAAATGCTAACCTCTCTAGACCAGGTAGCAGAAACCCATCTATGTAAACCCTCAGAACTAAATTTCCTACCTCCAAAACGACCCACAAGGGTAAGTGCATTGGTGAGTATAATGTCATTTAAAGAGACATCCTCACCCACTACCAGGAGTAAAGGTTGATCCAGTTTACGTACACATTTACTAAATTTCTTGCCAGCACCCTTCATCGGGCCATTAAGTACAAACGGGTCATCCATAATATCAACAGAACCCTCAATGATGTCCGGCACAATGTTCTAAAACCTGACAGAAGGAATGAAGGGCTCATCAGACATAATAGTATTCAATTTTGAAAAATCCAAACGTCCCCTAGAAGGAGAAGCAACCGAAGAGGAGCCAATAATATTACTACCATTCCCCGACAATAAACTTCCATCCTTCGTCAGATGAAGACCCAAGTTCTTCACGTTCTCCCCAGATAGATTATTAAAGGAAAAATCAGAATTCTTCCTGATACCAGACACCCTGTCCCCCACAGATGATGGCAAACACTGAAGATCCTTAGAGATCCCCAAAGGGAGAACTCTCGAGGAATTGAAAACCCAGGTGTTATGAGGCGAACGGGCTAATGCTTTAGCCTTACGTAAATTCATCCCTTAACGAACAGTGATAGATGAAACCAAGTCCTAGAAACCACAACAAAAACCGAAACCAAAAGGCCCCACTGTCAAATCAAGAAATATACCAGCTCAGAACAGAGCGAGTAAAATCCCAAGAAACAACAATGCACCTTCCACCTAGGGAACAAAGTAGAACAAGAAAGACCAAGAAATAAAACAGCTACTGCCACAACAGAAAAACTCAAAGACACACCAAAAAATGAGCCCGAAGCAGGATCCAAGACAAAAACCCTAGAACCAGTAAATACCAGAGCCGCTTTATCCCTCAACAAGATATACCCAGAACAGTATATTCCCAAACGAAACAACAAATACAATCATATCGATGTAAGCATACATACTGATACATATGTCCAACATCCACTACAGTGTAAAGGAAAAAGCCGTCCAATCCTCCACAGAAATGAACAAAACCAAATACCAAAAGGATCAAGCAATGCCCCATTCCTTCGAGCAACCAAACAGCAATCGCCAAGAAATCACCGACAGGAGTGAGAAACCACCTCCCAACAAAGGAAATACCACCATAGTCCTTCCAAACTAGAAGACAGAACCATGCAAACCTCCACAAACCAAAAAAATAGCGAAAGGAATCGCCACGAAAAGCCAACCAAAGAGGGTTTCCTCCACCAAGAAACCTCAACGGAAAAAACCAACACAACCTGCCACCACTCCCAGAGGTCAACAAGAGAAAAAACAACACGTGCCAAGAAAACACCGACAGCAGGGTAATCCACCACCCTGTCAAATCCAACACTAGAAAAAACGAAACAAAGAACTGCAACGCCTCCAGGATAAATTGTAATGTAAAACGTGAAAAACCCTAGGAAAGAACCCGACACCGAAATCAAGAGGGACAATAAACCACAAACCTACACAAATCCCTGACCAAAACCATCGAATAAAAACGTATCCACGAGAAGCAAACCCCTAGTGTAGTCTCTGCCCACATCCTCAAATATCCCCAAAATCAAAACCCCGATGCAGGGTTAACACCACCTTAACGGCCTCAAAAAAGGAAAATCGTAGAAACTGCAGACAGCTAAACTCTGCCAGGAAAAAATGAAGTGCAATAACAAAACCCACGGAAAGAACCTGAAAACCAAATCAATAGGGACAATAAATCAAACCTGCAAAAATCCCTGATCAGATCCTCCAGGACAAACGTGTCCACGGATGACAAATATCAAATGTATCCCGTACCATATAATCATTAAAACCAAAAAGTCGAAATAAATGTCTATACCATGCCACCCGTTCAATCATCCACACCTGCAATCAATGGAGTACAAACAAACTATAAAAGTGATGAATCCATGCGTATCAGAACAAGTACGTTCTGTCATAGAAAACCTCTCGTTGGCGCTCTCCTCGACCAAAACCATTTTCCCCAAAAAAATGTGCTAATAGGACATACACCTTAGTGCTATTTAATGATAAAGCGCATTGAATATGGACATGACATTTAATTATAAAATGGAACCATCCACCTGATGTTGTATGATGGGTTGCATGGAAGGGGAGGCAATGGAGGAAGGTTAACTTGACTAGAGGACAATCATACATTTCACGTCATCAAACTGAGCGAGGTATATCTCACGTTGGGGAGGACAGTCATCTATTTCATGTCATGACTTCCTTCTACCAAGTTAAAATTACACATATTTTGAAACCACGACGTTAAATTTTTTTTTATAAAAAACAAAACTCAAAAATGAAGAAATAAAAGTAAAATTGAACTAAAATACATTTCAAATTTTGTAGATAAAACAGCTTTGAAAAAAATATGAAAATATACGAATAAAAAAACATTAAAATTTTAAAAGGAGGAGATTATATGGAGTGTAGACAAGAAATCGAGCTCTCGTCTCAATAAAAGAAATCGTTTTTACAAGTAGCATTTTTTTCTATTCGGTGGTTGATTTTGACATTTTTGTTGCAAGGACATCAACTAGTAAGGCCATGGTTTTAAAGAAGTTGTAATTTTAGCATCGAGAAGAAAAATGAGGGTGTCATGGTGATTCCGAGAGAACCATTTTAGGGTTTTGACAACAACGGCACCGGTGATTAAGACCAAGGTTTGAAACAAGATGTAATTTTAATCCCAAATAAAAACAAGGATGTTTTGGGAGGACCATTTTCGATCCAGGGTTCGATTTACGATTTTTATTGTAATGGCATTGGTTGTGGTTGGTCAGGGTTTCAAAAAAAATTGTCATTTTGGCATCAAGAAAAAAGGGGTGCTACTAGTAGCACTGCTTTTCAATTCAGGTGGTAAATATAGCCAATAATTGCAACCTGTAAAAAAGTGAGAACTCTTAAGGATTCTCATCAAGTTGTATAATGTGTTTTGTGATGTTGATGTCCCCTGATTTTATTTCTCAAAAGTAGGGATTGTAGCACATTCTTCTTACTTGTTACTACTACGCATGATTCCTATGTTGTTTCCTCGACACATTTTAAACTTTTTCATAACTATTTATGTGGCCATCACCAGGTGAAACCAATGATGGCCATCTCTGGTGTACATCAATGACCTAAACTAATATATCTAGATTCCTCTGAGTTTCATAAGACTTCAAATTTTCCTGAGCAAGGGATAATTGCTCGTGCAACTTTTGATTTATGCTCCTTAGTTTCTTGTTAAATTTTCACAATGTCTGAAAACTCTTTCCATATTTTGCAATGAAGTACAGTGGACGATACTTACCACGTAGAAGCCATTTTTTCTTCTTTTATTTCCTTATCATGGATTGTGCCACTTCTTCCAAACTTTCCAACTTTAGTCTCGTGCCTTTGTTTAGTATCCCTGTGCTAATTTCTTAAATATCTTTTGTAACTGGCTTAGGGTTTTGTTATGCTTCTACATCAATCACTTCTATGGTTTTACTTTGTTCCGCGGTCGTAATTGTAATATCCCAATTGATATTCTACCCTTATACCAATAGGTAATGATGATTTGTTTGTCGTTTATGTGTCTCAGATGTGTTTGAGAAATAAGTAGTTTTGCTTGCAAAATATGTTGCGTGCCAAAAAATCCTAAATATAATAGATATAGAGATAAAATAGGAAATAGGACTTAGTAATATTTGAATAAAATACCAATATTTATAGCTGTGAAGACTCTTCATCATACAAAATACATGTACACCATGCATCCACTAGATCTCCAAAAACATGATGCTAGCTCATAAGTGATGCCCGTGAATAATAAAAACGTCCTTCTTTGATAGAGATCTCCTCGAAACAGCTTCAATACTTGACAATTGATGCCGAAACTTTCTAGGAAGTGTTATATGGCCTCTCTGAAGATAATGGTGGACACATGCGCAAGGTTTGCTTCCTCTGAGGTTAGTAGCAAATTGATTTGCTTAGAAAGGGGGACACCCTTGCCTCCAATGTTTCTTCCTGTAACTTTTGGATGAATAGTAGATTACCTTATGGTCTCCTGATATAATAATATGACCCCTTTGGTGACGATAGAATTAGCATGCAAAGAAAGTAAGAAGTCTCTGGATTTATGTGAATTACTCCCTAGATCTTCAATGTGCCCCAACAGTAAAAACGTGATCCCTATGAATGTATCTTTCTTAGTGTGTTGAATCTCTGAACAGTAATGAATGCTTGAGATGTTGATGATAGATCTAAGTGACCTATCCAAAAATTTATTAGGGAAGATATATTTCACTGTCAAAAATACTTGTTAGCTGAAGACTCTCGTTTCCAACCCCAACTTGTTGTTGCGGCTACTACTGCTGATGCTCTCGAAACCAAACTCAGAAGTGGTTAATAATCATAGATAGCCTTTTGGTTCAACTTATATTCTTATATAGCTATTAGGGTTTGCATTACTTTACTTTTGCATGCATACAAAGCTATTTTCTCATTGACTTACATACTATGAAATAAGGCATGCATGCTCCGCATGCTTTTTGATATCTGCTCTGATGCCATTTTCTAATATACTGATTACCTAATAGTACTGAAGAGATTTTCCTTTTCATTCGTTGTATGAAATGTCCTCAGACAATTCCCTTTTCTTAATACCCACTCGAACCTATGGGAATTAAATAGGTTAACATGTGTCTCATATGCTTATTTAGAAGAGGACATTACAATCCTCCCTGCATGAAATTGATTGTCCTCAAGCAACTGTAAACCAGGATGTTGAACCACATGTTCTCCTTCGCATGTGGCATCTTCAATAAGTAATTATTTCCTTTGTACCAAGTATTCCTGGATTAACCTGTTTCCAAGTTTCCTTTCTTGAAACTGTAGATTTTTTTTTCTTTTTCTGGAATCAGCACTAGGAGTCCTTCATCATCTAATTGGGGTAACTCGGTGGATGGAGCTATGTGTTTCCCCAATGTTTTCTTGAGATTTGATATATGAAATACATTATGAATTTTACTTTCCTCTAGAATGTCCAGTTCATAGGCCACCTCTCTAACCTTTCTGATTAGTTTGTAAGGACCATAGAAGTGAGGTTTCAGTTTTTCCGCTCCTTTTTCTTGAGTGAATATTGTCTGTAAGGTTGTAGCCATAAATATACCAAGTCTCCTACCTCAAAAATACGCTCGAACCTATGTTTGTCTATGTAATTTTGTTGTTGGTTTTGAGCTATCTATAAATTCTCTTCTAACACTTTAAGAATATCATGACTATCTTGTACCCAATCTTTTGCCTTAAGTGCTCTGCAATCTCTGAAGACTAAATATGCAAAGTTTAGTGCCTCATAGCCATATAAAGCCTTGAAAGGAGTTATCCTAATAGACATATGGTGGGTGGTATTATATAAATACTCACCTAGGTGTATCCATTTAATCCATGTCCTCTATTGCCCTGCTACATAATTTCTTAAATGCCCCTCAATCCATTTGTTGACTATTTCTATATGTCCATCACCTTGAGGATGATAACTTATGTTGGTAGTTAATTATGTCCCAACTAATTTGAAAATCTCATGCCAGAAGGCATTGGTGAATTTATTGTCTCTGTCACTGACAATAGTCTTAGGTAGTCCATGTAGTCTGAAAACTTCTCGAAAAAATTCTACTACCTATGATGCAGAATAATCAAAAGGAATGGCAAAGAAGTGAGCAATTTTTATCAACCAATCTACTACCATATATAAGAAATATCATCCTTGTACCTTGGGTAAACATTATATGAAGTCCATCGAGATGCTCTCCCATTTCTGCTCTAGTATAGGTAATGGTTGAAGTAACCCTACTGGATGACTGTGCTCAATTTTATTCTGTTAGCACATACTGCACTTTTGGATATGCTGTATGACATCTTCCTTGAGGCCTTTCCAGGATAACCTCTATCGAATTTGTCTGTAAGTTTTCAAGAAACCATGATGCCATGATAATGGTGAATCATGCGATTCCTGTAAAACCTTTTCTTTAAAGCTGATTTTGGAACTAGGTATATGCTATTCTTATAGTAAATGATGTCATCGATCACCCTATACCAGTCATCCTGTATTTGTTCGTCTAAAAACTCACAAGTAAATTTATTTTTTGAATATTCAACCAAGAGATGAGACCTCCAGTCAGTAGATATACTCATGAGTGATAAAGAGGTTGGTCGTCTCAATAATGCATATGTTACAATATTATTTTTTCTCTTAACATGTTCTATTTCAAAGTCATATGCATGTACCTTGCTAACCATTTTTGTTGTCGTTCATTCAACTCCTTTTGTTATAAGAAGTATTTGAGGTTGTTGTGATATGTCTTAATCTTAAACCTGCTTCCTACCCAATATTGCCTAAATTTTATTAAGGTGTAATATTTCTAGCATTTCCTTATCATATATAGAGTAGTGGTGTTCATAATATTTAAGTTTTATGCTTTCAAAGGCGATCGGTTGATGGTTTTGTATCAATACTACCCCTATTCCCTCTCCTGAAGCATCACACTCTACTCCAAATGGCTGAGTGAAATAGGGTAATGCCAAAACAAGACATGAACTCATAATTTTTTTCATCTTTTCAAAGGTCTGCTGTGCCCCTCCCATCTAGCTAAATGCCCATTTCTTTATAAGATATGTGAGTATTGTTTTCAATTGAGAAAACCCTTTAACAAACCTCCCGTAATAAGTGAAAAGGCCCAAAAATCCCTTCAATTTTGTTACATTTTTTGGTGTAGGCCAATCCAAGATAGCTTTAATTGTTTCCATATGAACATGTACTCCATCTGTGCTTATTACATGCCTTAGATATAGAATTTCTTGCATACAAACTCACATTTATACATTTTGGTGTAAAGGGATTGTTCTTCCAGAATTCCCAGTACCACATCTAGGTGTCTCAAATGTTCCTTCCAAGTTTTACTGTAAATTAAAATGTCATCAAATAACACAAGTAAAAACTTCAGCAACTGAGCCTTGAAGGTGTGGTTCATGCAAGATTGAAAAATTTTCGGTGCGTTGGTGAGTCCAAAAGGCATGGCTAAGAATTCAGAATGACCAAAGTGGCAACGAAAAGTTGTCTTTACAATATCTCAATCCCTTACTCGAATCTGATGATACCGTGATCGGAGGTCAATATTTGAGAAGTACTTCACCCCCTGTAACTCATCCATTAACTCATCAATTCTGGGAACGGGGTACCTTTTTATATATTTTTCTTATTGAGGGCCCCATAATCAATACACATTCATAAGGTGACATATTTTTTTTTACCAATACTACTAATGATGCAAATGGGCTAGAACTTGGTCGAATGTAACCTAACTCCAACAATTCCTTAGTTGTCTTTTCTATCTCATCTTTGTACCTTTTGGGTTGTCTGTATGGAGTGGTGATGACTACCTGTGTTCCCTCCTGACTCAATAATGTGCTCGAACCCTTTGTATGGTGGTTGACCTGCTGGAAGATCTATGAATACTCTCTCGTGTTTCTGCAACAATGCATGTATATATGTTGGATGTTGGTTGTTGTTATAATTTGGAGGTTTTTGAAAAGCGACAAAACATTCATCTGACCACTCTGTGTATCCATGTCTAAGTATGGCCTCCATACTCTATGATGATGTTGGCTTGGGGAGATAAGTGTTCATGCCCCTCAAGACCACCCTTTTATCATCCTATCCCTGGAATTCCATTTCCATTTTCCTATAATTTGTGGTATACTTCCATGTAGAATAGAGCCATTGAACCCCTAATACTACATTTGTATCTGCTACATTTACCACATAAAATGAATCGGTCATTCTGTAGTTTCCTAGTGTGATATTTAGCTTGGGAATCTAATGGTTGCATTCCATGTTGTTATTGTCTGCTACTGCTACTGTGAACCCTCCAAATTCCTTTATTTGAATACCCCGCTTAGCCACCCATGTTGCATCTATAAATGTGTGGGTTGTCCCACCATCAATTAACACACCTACTCTGTGGCCCTGTACTACTCCCTTGACTCGAAGAGTATGAAAACTGGGTACTCCTGATAATGTAGCAATAACTCCACCCTACTACTCTCCCTGCAGTGACTCCTCCTCTATTGTTCTATGATCCGTGGTTGTTCCCTGTCCAGGCTCATCCTCGTCCTCTTCACTATCTGAGTAGACTTATATATAGTGAACATTAGCTTTCCCTATGCACCTATGACTTGGAATCCATGGTTCCTGACAAGTGAAGCACAATTTCTTCCTTTTGAGTTCATTCCCAGTGTCATCATCCACCCAATTTTTCTTCGGTCATTCTTGTTGGAAGGGTTTCTCGTCTTTGTATTTATTTGGAAAATTTGTCTTAACTGGGAACCTGCTAATGGGAACTGAATCTTGTAGCTCTCGGGTTCTACTGATGTCATCATGTAAAGTGTATCACTTGTAGGATTTCACCCACCCACATAAAGGCTCAGTCAAATCTTTTGTAAATAACATAACTAACCTGCTCTTGAATACATCCGTCACCATAACTGCCACTCTCTGAAACTCTGATACGAAGACCTCGACACTGCTAGTCTATTTGAGTTTTCCTAACTCTCTGTAATGTATCTCTGGGTCCCTCTTCTCAAACTGCTCCATGAGTCTATGTGTGAAATCATTGTATGAAGTGATGGTGTTGTGACCTAGTGTCACTAACCCATAGTACCACCATTCATGAGCCTCGTCATCCAACTGTAAGGTATCAAATTTAATGACATATGTCTCAGTTATATGGTTTAGTTGGAAATAAGTATCCAAATTCTGGACACATATTCTTGCCGAACAGCCGCGAGATCCGTCAAAATTAGGAATTGTCTACCTGCCTATGGTTTTCTATAATTCATAGTTATGAGTAAACCATTTGTTAAAGTTCCTTAGTAGGTTCCTGGTTTTCATCTTCCAGAAGTATGTGAATGACATAGTTGAATGGAACACATCTCCCAAATCCCTATATTCCTATAAATAAGCCCCAAATGGTTCACTAGGTTCAACTGGCATGACTAGTCCTGCGATGGAATGTTCCAGAAAGTGAGGCATAGTAGGTCTAGAAGGTTTATTGTATTTAAGAGGAGTGTTATGCATATGAGCGTATGCATTCTTCCCGCTACTACTGGTGGATCCTCTATCTCTTAGTGAAATTGGTAGATTGTGTTGACCTTGTTCTAGCTTAAGAACCAACTTGTTTATAGCATGTAACACTTCTTTTTTCCCTCTTACCTAAGTCATTTAAGGCGCTAACCAAGCTATGGAATTCCATTCTTTCTTCATATTCCCATGTTCCCTTTCCACCATTAGAGTGTATCCCTATTGGGTCCATGTTTGAATCTGTGTCTTCCAATTTAATCTCTTCAAATTCTAGATCCTCTGTGTACCTGCCCTTCTTTCTTTTATAAGTCATAAAAGCAGTTTCTTCTGGATTCATTTATTGTTCATGTTCAAGCTCACAAGTGGTGAGGAACATGATTTGATACCATTGTAATATCCCAACTAATATTCCATCCTTATACTATTAAGTAATGATGATTTGTTAGTCATTTATGTGTCTTAGGTGTGTTTGAGAAATAATTGATTTTGCATGCAAAATATGTTACATGCCAAAAAACCCTAAATATAACAAATATAGAAATAAAATAGGAAATAATCCTAAAAAATATTTGAGTAACATACCAATATTTATAACTGTGAAGACTCTTTAGCATACAAAGGCATGCATGCCATGCATCCACTAGAACTACAAAAACATGATGCCAACTTAGAGGTGATGCCCATGATAAAAGAAATGCCCCTTTTTATAGAGATCTCCTCGGAACAACTTCAATACTTGAGAATTGATGACGAAAATTTCTAGGAAGTGTTACATCGCCTCTCTAAAGATAATGGTTTACTCATGCACAAGGTTTGCTTCCTTTAAGGTCAGTAGCGAATAGATTTGCTCAGAAAGGGGGACGCCCTTGCCTCCTATGTTTCTGCTTGTAACTTTTGTGGATGAACAATAGATTTCCTGATGGTCTCCCAATATAATAATATGACCCCTCCGGTGATGATAGAATTGGCATACAGAGAAAGTAAGAAGTATTTGGATATATGAGAATTACTCCCTAGATCTCCAATGCACCCTAGCAGTAAAAACGTGATCCCTATGAATTTGTCTTTCTCGATGTGTTGAATCTCTAAAGAGTAATGAATGCTTAGGAGGTTGATTATAGATCTAAGTGACCTATCCAGAAAGTGATTAGGGTAGATAGATTTCACCGCAGAAAACACTTGCTAGCTGAAGACTCTCGTATCCAACCCCAACTAGTTGTTGCGGCTATTGTTGATGTTGCTCTCGAAACCAAACTCAAAAGTGAATAATAATCATAGATACCCTTTTGGCTCAACTTATCTTCTTATGTAGTTTTTAGGGTTTACATATAACTTTTAGAGTTTGCATGACTTTACTTTTGCATGCATGCAAGCCTAATTGCTCATTGACTTATGTACTATGAAATAAGGCTTGCATGCTCCACACACTTTTTTATATATGCTCTGATGGCCTTTTCTAATATACTAATGAGCTAATAATACTGAAGAGATGTTCCTTTCTATTCCTGGTATTAAATGTCCTTAGCCAATTCCCTTTTCTTTATACCTGCTCGAACCTATGGGAATTAAATATGTTAACGAGTGTCTCAGATTGTTATTTAGAAGAGGACATTATAGTAATAAACCTTGTCTTGTGTCATTTGGGGAGTTTGGGTTTTGGAATTTTCTTCAAATTGCTTTGCTGCTTAACACCCAGGGACTTCTTTCCTTATAAAGATTTACTCCCCCCTTCAACATCATCCACAACTTGTTTCTTGTTATCCCACTTGGTTTGTATTTATTTACCTTGTTCCTTCCATGAGGAGGATGTTGGGGTAACCACAAAGGTATACCTATCTTCTCAAAGAGAATCTACCACTAATATCTTGATTATCCCATGATGGGTTAAAATGACCTTAGGGTTTTTTCCTTCTTGAACTTTCTTACACATTAAGTGCAGTGGGAACTTCACTCAGAAGCTCATTGAGAGAAACTAGTTGGACATCGAACCTGTTAAACTAAATCTGACTTGGCATAACAATAGGTGTGGGGATGGCCGTGTGGCTAAATGTCTTGATCATTTTCTGGTTAGTGAGAAGATGGTAGAACATCAACACTATATGAAGCAGTGGGTGGGTTGTGGGGGTCGATCTGATCATTTGCCCATATTTTTGGAATACCGGTATGGGCCGGTAAAATCGCCCAGCCCTCTCAAATTCAACAAGACTTGGCTGAAGGAGGAATCCTTTCGACAGTTGATTCTCTCAAATTGGGTCTCTTTTAATCTGGATATTAGACTGTCTACAGCTTTTCAGTTTATGGAGAATTTTTTCAGGTTGAAGAGGCTCATTAAGAATTGGGTGATGGAAAAGAGCAGAAGAGATGATAATGAGTTGAGGCAGATTGAAAAGGATATTGTTTTCATTATGGACACAAAAGGTGGGGGTATGCTGAATCAGGAGTCTAAGGACACTTTGGTTGGCCTGCAGGGTTGTAGGAACACACTTCTGTTGGAAAAGGAGGAGACTTGGTGATTAAAGAGCAGGGCTCTTTGGTTGGCTTGTGGGGATGAAAACACAATATTTTTTCATGCTTATGCTAAGGGTAGGAAAGCTTTGAATACCATTTGGTGCCTGGAGGATGACAGAGGTCGAAGACGTGAATCTTTTGAGGAATTGGCCGAGATTGGGGTTGAACACTTTCAGAATTTATTCAAGGCTCCGGTTGGGGTTCACATAGCGGAGATCATGTAAGTTGATCAAGTCTTTCCACAGTTTGTATGGGAGGAGGAAAACCTTTCTTTAATGGAAGAGATCTCTGAAGAAGAATTGAAAGCGGCTCTCCAGAGTTTTCAGAAGGATAAAATTCCTGGACCTGATGGTTGGACCATAAAATTATTTATTGACCTTTATGATCTCTTGGGGGCAAACATACTAAAGGTGATGGAAGATACACATCTTTTTGGTAGGATCTCGGCCTGCTTCAATTCGACCTTCATTGCTCTTATCCCCAAGGTGGATAATCCTAAGACTCTGCATGACTTCAGACCTATTTCACTATGTAACTGTATATACAAAGTGATTACAAAGGTTATTGCCCGGAGGTTGGAGGACTTATTGTCTGATCATATTTCTGGAGAACAATTTGGGTTCCTAAAAGGAAGACAAATTCATGAGGGTATTGGGGTGGCGCAGGGAGGCCTACACAATATGAAGACTCGTAAAATCAAGAGGCAATTTTGAAGATTGACCTCTCCAAAGCATATGATAAGGTAAGCTGGCTATATATACATATGTTACTAATTCATCTTGGCTTTGGGATTGCTTTTGTCAGGTGGATCATGAGTTGTATTACTACTGTTTCCTTCTCTGTTCTGATCAATAAGGTTGCATCCCCCTTCTTTCATGTGGAGAGAGGATTGAGGCAGGGCTACCCCTTGTCTCCTTTACTCTTCCTGCTTGTGGTTGAAGGATTGAGTCACCTTTTGAAGAAAGCACATAGAGAGGGACATTTGTTTGGTATTGTTGTTGCACAACAGATGCAGATCACTCATCTTCTGTTCGTGGATGATGTGCTTATTTTTTGCTCAGGGAATGTTCATGATTTAGATACTATTTTAGATATACTTGGTCTTTTTTATTCTGCGACAGGCATGGAAATTAATGCTGGGAAGTCTTCATTGACGACTCATGGTATGGATGATGTGGAAGTTAGACACGCCACAACACATTTTCCTTTTAATCGAGCCACTTTGGATGAGGGCCTAAAATATCTGGGTTTTATGTTGAAACCCAATAACTATATGAAGAAGGACTGGATGTGGCTGATTGAAAAATTGGAGAAGCGACTGCATACTTGGAGCCACCGTTGGCTTTCTAGAGCAGGGCGCCTTATCCTGGTTAAATCGGTATTGGAAGCTATTTCTGTTTATTGGTTGTCTCTTTCGTGGATCCCCCTGGATATCTTGGAAAAAGCGCGTAGAATTTGTCTACATTTTCTATGGAGCAGTCACAAGGATGCCTCAGTTTCTCCATGGGTCAAATGGGAGAAGATTGCTAAGCCAAAATCACTGGGGGGATGGGGTCTTAAAAATATCTTTCGTTTTGCAAGAGCTTTGGCAGCAAAAGGGGGTTGGCATCTGATTCATTCGAAAAACCTGTGGAATAGGGTTATGATTGAAAAATATATCGTCCCAGACTCTGTAGTTGACTAGATAAGGAACTCTCAAAAGGGACATAAGGGTGGATCGATCATCTGGAAAGTTGTGAATAAATCCTTTGTTGTTATTGAAGATAACCTAATTTGGAAGGTGGGTAATCGAAGGAGTGTGCGGGTGGGCATTGATCCGTGGATTGGATGCAATGGAAGGTATAGGTTGTTAGAACCACTGGTGATTTCCCTTAGGCAGCATGGAGTACACTTTCTCTATCAACTAGCTGCCCTTGTTCAGGTGAACCGATGGCCTCAGTCTTGGTGACCAGCCACAGATTTTGAACTCACTAACAGGGAAGAGGTCGAACTGAACCTGTATATTGGGGCTCTTGGATTATCCATGATAAAGCTTAGGGAGGAGGAGGATGTACTCATTTGGAATGGGGCCTCTTGTGGGAAGTATACTCCCAAGGAAGGGTATATTTACCTGAGTGCTCATAATTATGAATAGAGGATTGAGTGGTGGTGGCAAAAGATTTGGAAATTCCATTGTCCTCCCAAAACACGCTTATTCTGGTGGTGTGTTTTGGAAAATAAAGTTCCTTGCTGGGATAACCTTCACAAAAGAGGCTTCAATGGATTGGGATGGTGTGCTCTGTGTCGGAACGCAGGGGAATCAACTAATCATTTATTTCTTTCTTGCCCATACTGTGTGGGGTTGTGGGAGGAATCCTGTACTATGTTGGGATTGGATCCTATGTGTAGATGGGAAGGGGAATCTATCATGCATGCTTGGGAACGACGGCGAAGACTAGGTTCTACGGATGTTATGATTGTGCTTCCTCTCCTGGTGACTTGGGGCATATGGTTGGCCAGGAATAAACTTGTCTTCACTGGGAAAGAATGTACACTGGCTATTACAGCTGGGATGGTTTGTGGGATCGCAGATGCACTTCCAAAACATCTGAGGATAAAAAAACAGAGGGATATTCTGGTACTTGAGATTGATCGGTCATCTCCCTGGGGTTTCTTTGATGGTGCCTCGCAGAATAATCTTTGTGGAGGCGGTGCTATTTTAAATTTGGATGGGAATCAATCCTTTGAATTGATTACAGGTTTGGGGGAGGGTAGTAACAACCGAGCTAAACTTTTAAGCCTGAAATTACTCCTCATTTTTGCAGCAGAGAAGGGGTGTAGAACCATTAGGATTTTTGGTAATTCCTTGAATGTGATCAATTGGGTAAAAAGAATTCAAACGTGTAGAGACCTTCTGTTATGCAACATTTTATGATCTATTTGGGAAGTGATGGAATCCTTTGATATGATTACATTCACTCATGTATACAGGGAGAACAACTGCTAGGCAAACTCTGTCTCAAAGGAGGGGCTCTTGCTGGATCCAGGCGTGTGGAAGGTTAAGGAACGACTAGGAGACGTGGTGTTTGAATACTATCACCGTCCCTTTTTTGATGTGGTGGTGGCATGAACACGTAGGAGATGGGGACTGTGCTTCTTTTGGCCTTTGGTTCGGTTTTTTTGAAGATGTATACCTTAGTTATTTATGCTGAGACTATGTCAGTCAGTTTTTGCTTATATATATCAGCTATTATATATGGTCGTTTATGACAGGATGATATATGTTGCATGCAAGAAATGGGCAGGGCCTGTTTTATATTTTTGTATCTTATTGAACTGTTGTTTCTAGAAATATGATGGATGGATCAGATTGGATATTTTGGACTTGGTTGAGTCTTGATCCGTGATTACAAATATGCCTTGCATATCTACAAAATGTAATTTTGTCTCTCTATAGATGATATAAAATTATGCTTTTTTTCCTTGGAAAAAAAAAGTGCAGTGTGTGAAGAAAAATGTATGGTATATTAATATTCCTCTTATTTTGAAGATGGTTTAATAACTTAAAATGATATCCAAATATTAGAAAGAGCCTAGTTCAAATTTCTTACCCATCAAACAATGCCTCCACATTTTCAAAGCATGCAGTATGGAGACAAGCTCTAAATCATGGGTAGCATAATTTCTTTCATGTTCTTTTATTTTCTTGACGGATAGCATACCACATGATTGCCTTGCATAAGAACTCCTCCAATTCCTTGTTTACATGTATTGGTACACAATACAAAATAATTTTTGGCTTTGCACTTTTTTAAAATTGGAGCACTTGCAGCCCTAGCTTCTTTAATAGCTAAAAGCTTTCTTCACATTTTTGTGTCAACTCAAATTTTATTGCTTTCTTTTACAAAGAAGTGATGGATGTACAACCCATGGAGAATCCTTCAATGAACCTTCTGTTATAACCAATAATACCCATAAGATCTCACATATGTCACATTATTTCAAATTGACCAATTCATAATGGCTTTAATCTTTTTAGGATCCACCAACATTCCTTCCTATAAATAATGTCTCCCAAATAATGAATTTGTTTATAATAGAAGTCACATTTACTTAGCTTTGCATAAAATTGATGCTCCCTTAGCACTTGCAAAACCATTTTCAAATGCTCTTCATTTTCCTCTTGATTCTTGGAATAAATAAGAATCCCATCTAGAAAAACAATCACAAAGCTATCTAAATACTTGTTGAAAACATTGTTCATAAGACACATGAATGTAGTTGGTGGAATAGCGAGACCAAATGGCACCACCATGAACTCATAGTGGCTATACCTTATTATAAAGGTTGTCTCGTGGATGTGATCTTACTTGATTCTCACTTCATGATAACCATACCTCAAGTCAATCTTTGATAATAGTACCTTTGCCTCTTTCATTTGATCAAAGAGATCATCAATTTGGGGTAAAGGGTATTTATTATTCACTGTAATTTTGTTCAGTTGTAAATAATTAATACATAGCCTGAGGGTTCTATCTTTCTTTTCACAAATAGCACGAGTGATCCCCATGGATACACACTTTTCCTGATGTACTTATTTTTCAACAATTCTTGCAATTGCAATTTCATCTCTAGCAGTTCTAGTGTACTCATTCTATAAGGTGTCATGATCAATGCTGCAACCCCTAGAAAAATATAAATTGTAAAATCAGTATCCCTCTTTGGGTGAACTCCTAACACTTCATAGGGAAACACATCCCCAAATTATTGCAACACATGATGGTCCTCCAACATAAGAACAATTTATGTTATATTCAAAACATGGGATATATACAATTGACAACCCTTTCTAAAGAACTTCTCCAGGTGTAAGGTTGAATCTATCTAATAGAAACCACCTTTGGAATGGATTTTACTATCATTGGATTTCCTTTCTCATCCATGCATTCGAAACTCTTGTTGTAGTAGTTACATTTAACTTTATGTGCTCCCAACTAATCCATTCCAATGAGGACATCATAATAGCCAAGTAGCAAAGCATTTAGATTTTTCCATGTGAAGAGTACATCCATTTCCAATGGACATTTCTCTACCACTTTACTAACTTTCCTTTGGATTCCAATGGTTAGTTGAACCAACCATGATTTACTATGCTTTGTTTTATTAAGAGCATAAGCCTCCATAACTTAAGGAATGGTATAGATAAGAAGTAACAAGTTTTGGTCTCTGATGGGATGGTAGGTGATTTTTTGAATTTTTGGCTCCAAGAAGATTTCATTTTTCCCCTGGATCGGTGATCTGAATTGCTCTCAGGAGGCTAGATCGTTCTGTGCAAGCAACGTAGGTTTGCATCTGGCAAATTTTGATTCGTGAGATGCAGTATTTTCTCCTAGATTTTTTGTTGCATGAAGGTTCTCTTGGTCTTTCCTTTGCGTGAAAGACAAGAGAGTTTCCTGGTTTAGGATCTGAGGAGAATCGTATTGCTCCAAGAACTCTAAGCTATTTGGTCTGGATCTTTTGGTTCTCCGCCTTAGCTTTGTGCTGTGAGAAAGACGTCTTGGTTTCTGATGAGAGCGAGATAGCTACAGCAATCCTCGCATGAAAATTTTCACAGATTTGAGAATAGATCAAGGTGTTTTTTGGTTGACAGTCGGATGCGTGCATTCTGGTGGATTTGTCGAAGGCTATGGTGTTTTGAAGATCTTGAGATTCCAGGAGATGGTCTACGATGGGTGTCTGATTTTTTGGTTCAGTCTTGGAGATTGTGTTTGTGGTGGCATAGTTTAGGGGTGGCGACTGTGGGCCTTTTGCTTTGGCGTTTTGGAGGTGGTTTCTGGTTTTTCGGGGTTTGGTTTGTGGCTTGAAAGGTTTTGGAGTGGTTCAGTGGGGTGGTATGGAGGAGGAGGTGGATTACTCTTCGGATGGGGTTAATGAGAGAGATATTTTTGTTGTTGGAGGTTTTTCTGCTTTGGATCGGCAGGGGACATCTGGACCTCTACTGTCAGGGAGGGGGCCAGGGGTCTTCTCTGGGCACGTGGATGAAGTGGGGTTGGAAGTGAATGATTCTGCAAGGCTTTCAAATACCAGGATCTCTTCGCCTATTTCTGTGATTTTGGAGGGTTTGGAGGCGGATTTTGCTCTTTTCAAGTCCTCTGAGGGTTTGGGTGTCGACCGGCCAGACCTCGCTGGTCTTCTTGGCCGTACTCTCTCCCCTCAGCCTGGGTTCTTTACAAAATTCCCTGCTATTTCATCAGTGATCCCAGTAGAGGGTCTTTCTTCTTTTCTTGGAGGTGGTATTCAGCATCAGGGATTGGAGGGTGAATTTGGTTCTTTCTCGGTGGGGGATTTGGTAGTGTCGAAAGCTGGTCGGGGGCTTAACACCGCTCTGGATACTGGAGGCAGGGAGATTCCTAGGGTAGTCAATTCTTCCAGTGGACAGGCGGTGGCTGCTTTGGGTAGCCATGGACTGTTTCCTAAGGCTGAATCTAAGTTAGCCCCTAAACTCGGGGGGTCTGAGAAGGCGGGATTTCACAAAGGTCCAATGGCGGTTAAAGATATGAAGCATAGGGACAAGCTAGTGCTGGGGGTTGATGTTTCAATGGATGAGGCAGAGGATATGTCTATGACAGCAGTGGTTGGGCATGTCCGTGGCAAACGTTTTGGCTGTGGTTTTCTCCGGAGGTGGGCGGTCGAGCAGTGGACTCTTTTGCTGGATACAGCTCCTGAAGTTCGGGTTTTGTCTAAAGGGTGGTTTTCTTTCATACTGCACAGCAAAGGGGAGGCTAATGCTGTTCTGGGGAGACAGTGGTCTATGCATGGGGTTCCTATTGTTTTGAAACGATGGACACCTTTTTTCGATTCTCAAAAGGAGAAGATTATCAAGGAACCTCTGTGGGTAAAACTTCCAGGTTTTCCTATGCATTTATGGAATGAGAATCGTTTTGCTGCTATTGGGAATTTTCTGGGTGAATATGTCTGTGCTGATTTATCCTTTTTGGAGACTGGTAAGTATTCGGTGGCCAAAATAATGGTAAAGATCGACTTGCGGATGGGTCTCTCCTTTGAGATTAATATACAGACGAAGGATGGGGACTTTGTGCAGATTCTTGACTATGTGGGTGTGTCGTTTAGGTGTCACCGCTGTCATTCATATGGCCATATGGTGGCTAAGTGTTCGCTTCTTTTCAGGGTCAGCAATCCGTTGATTGAAGTTTTTGATGGGATAGAGGTTCCTAAGGAGGTGGGGGATGCTGCAGATGTGGGCGCACGGCATACTGGGCCTTTGGAAGAAAGGGCAGTGGAAACAGATCCAGTGGTACAGGTTGAATCATGTAAACTCACTAATTCATCAGACATTTCTTTGTTAGAGGTGGATAATGGCTCGATGGTCCTTGGGGGATTGGTCGCTGACAGAATGGGGCCAGGGGTTAATTCTTCATCTCTGGTTGGATCCGTGAAGACTTCAGCGCAGGCTATTCTTCAAGGGAGTTCATTTTCAAATCCTGTGGGTTCTTTTATACCTTCTCCCATTTCTTTGATCGAGGTGGACAATGGTTCGAAGGTCCCTGGGGGCTTGAGCGCTGACAGAATGGGGGTAGGGGTTAAATATCTGGATGGCTCCATGACTTCTGTGCAGGCCATTCTACGAGGGGGTTCATTTTCAAATCCTGTGGGTTCTTTTATATATTCTCCCGTTGTTCCTCTATTTCCTGTCTCTGATGATTTGGGGGGGGGTTTGTCTTTTGGTTCTCCTTTAGCCAGACCGGCTTTCCACTGTCCAGTTGCTCCTTGTTCATTGCCGTTGTCTGATTGTGTTTTCACACCTTCCATTGTTTCTACAAATATCTCTACCAGCTCTGAGGGTAGAAGTATCAGATATGCTCTTAGAAATAGGGAGATATCCTTTGAGGGGTCGGGGGGGAAAGGTCTTCCTGATTTTTCCTTGCGTGTGGTGGGGAAAGGTCGTGGCAGAAAATATCTTTTATCCAAAGCACAAGATCGGGAAAAGGTGGATTTAGGGATGGGGACACAATCTTCAATTGAATGGGCACTTAGAGCAGTGAAAGCCACTTAGAGCAGTGAAAGCCCAGGCGGGGTCTCCCAAATGAAAGTTATGTCCTTTAATTGTCGGGGGTTGGCGAGTCCCCTCAAAAAATCGTCTCTTCAAAGGCTGGTGGAGTTAAATCAGTCGGATGTTATTCTGCTTCAGGAAACTTTGGGGTGTAGTAAGGAGGTTGTAAGGGTTTTAGAAACTTTGCTTTCTGGTTGGAAGTTTGTGGCTGTGGATGCAAAGGGCTGCTCTGAAGGTCTGGCCTCGGGGTGGAAGGTTCAAAGCTGTAGGTGTGATTGTTCTTGGGGAATTTATTCTGGTGTGGGGTTGGAGGTGTGGGACTCTGAGCTTGGGAAGTCTCTCATGATTCTTAATATCTATGGACCATATTTGAACAAAGCTAGCTTTTGGGATTCTTTGTTCAATTTGGAACTTTTCGAACACACTGATATAATTTTGGGGGGAGACTTTAATATTTCTTTGGGAGCATCTGAGGTCTGGGGGCCTAGAGCTACTCCGGATATATTGGCCAACTTTTTCATTCAAGATTTTGCGAGGAAGGATCTGCTGGACATCCTCCCGGCCAAGCTTGTTCCTACCTGGAGAAATAAGAGAGCAGGGGACCATAGGGTAGCCAAGATATTGGATAGGTTCTTGGTGGCTGAATCATTGGCTCTTGGGGTGGATCTTGTTCGGCAGTGGGTGGGGACAAGTGGGATTTCTGATCATTGCCCCATTTTTATGGAATTTCGGGGTCATTGAAGGAAGCCCCCAAGTCCATTCAAATTTAATTCCAGCTGGTTGAAGGAAGAGGGTTTTCAATCTTTGGTTAAGGAGTTGTGGACTCCTCGTCCACAAAACTCTCTGGAGCATGCGGGGGTTCATTTTTACCAAAATATGAAATGCATAAAGGAGGCTACTATCTCATGGGCTCATGCTAAGAGGGTGAATGATGATTTGAATTTGAGGGTCTGTGAGTTGGCTATTGACAGTTTGCTTCACAGTACGGGAATGGGGTTCTTGGATGATCAGTCTAAGGATGAACTCCTTTCTTTGGAAAAGAAGCGGAATGTGATTCTCTGTGAGTGAGAAGAATTGTGGAGATTGAAGAGCAGAGCAATCTGGCTTCAGTGTGGAGACGAGAATACAAAAAAATTTCAAGCTTTTGCTAAGGGGAGAAAATTTTCCAATTCTATTTGGGAGTTGCCTTCGGCAGAAGGGGATTCGGTGTCCAGTTTCGATGGGCTGGCTGATATGGGTGTGAGATATTTTGGGGATTTATTCTCTGCACAATCTGGAGCTATTATTGCTGAGGTCATTCGGGTGGCACAACTCTTTCCCCGTTTTGTGGGTGAGGAGGAAAATAGGATGTTGATGGGGGAAGTTTCTATGGAGGAGCTGACCTGGGTGCTTCACTCGTTTCAAAAAGATAAAAGCTTGGGGCCTGATGGCTGGCCTGTGGAATTCTTCTTGGGTTTCTTTGATTTCTTCGGTGAGGAGCTCTTGTCAGTTGTTGAGGAATATCGTAAGGCAGGGTTTATTCATGGACCGCTCAATTCTACTTTTATTTCTCTTATCCCAAAAGTGGATAAACCTACAAGTTTTGAGGATTACAGACCCATATCACTTTGCAATCGTTTATATAAGATCATCTCTAAGGTTATTGCAAAGCGACTCAAATCTGTATTGTCCCAACATATTTCTAGTGAGCAATTTGGGTTCCTGGAGGGCCATCAAATTCATGAGGCCATTGGAGTTGCTCAGGAAGGCCTTCATACTTTGAAAGTTCAGAAACAGAAGGAGCAGTGATCAAGATTGATCTCTCAAAGGATTACGATCGGGTCAGTTGGCTTTACCTTAGGATGCTGCTTACACACCTGGGATTCTGTTATGATTTTGTAAGATGGATTATGGCTTGTATCAGTACGGTGAGTTTTGCAGTTCTCATTAATGGAGCTACTAGCCCTTTCTTCCATGCGGGAAGGGGTCTTCGACAAGGGTGTCCACTTTCTCCCCTTTTGTTTCTCCTTGTTGCTGAAGGTCTTAGCCGTTTTATTTTGGCTTCAAAAGCGGAAGGGACTTTTCGTGGCACTGCCATTTCTCAGGTATTGTATATTACACACCTACTTTTTGTTGACGATATCATGATTTTCACGAATGGGTTGAGTTAGGATATTGATAAGGTGTTTGAAGGTCTAACTCTTATACAAGCTGCTGCGGGAATGGTGGTAAATATTAAAAAATCCACTATATCATGCTCGAACTTAACTGAGCAGGAGACACACAGAATTGCCCAACGTTTGTCTTTTAGAGTTGTGGATTTGGATGCTGGGATAAAGTATTTGGGGTTTTTTTTAAAACCGAACTCTTACCTGAAGGCAGATTGGCGCTGGTTATTGACAAAATTAGAGAAAAGACTTCAAAGTTGGAGTCATAAATGGATTTCTTGGGCTGGGAGACTGGTGCTGGTAAAATCTGTTTTGGAAGCGATACCCGTCTACTGGATGTCTCTTGCATGGCTGCCTAAGGGGATTCTTGAACAAATTCGCAAAATGTGTTTTTCTTTTCTGTGGAGAGGTAAGAATGATCATAGGTCTTTGGTGTGGGTGAGGTGGGAGAGAATTGTTGTTCCCAAAGCTTTGGGAGGGTGGGGGTTAAAAAATATTTTCCTTTTTGCAAAGGCATTAGGAGCAAAAGTCTCATGGAGACTTATTCATACACAGAGTCTCTGGACTAGCGTGGTGTATCATAAATATATTGCTCCTTTGACTCTCATTGAGTGGATTCGGTTGGTAGACAAATCTCGGACAAATTGTTCAGTGGTTTGGAAAGCAGTGGTAAAGCATTTTGATTTGGTTGGTTCTAGTTTGGTGTGGCAAATAGGTAATGGGAGAAGGGTTCGTCTTGGGATTGATCCTTGGGTAGGCTATGGGAGGGATCGTGTTCTTCCTGAGGAGCTGAGATTACACTTGGTAACAAGAGGGTGTCTTTTTATTGCTGATATTGAGGATCAAGAAAATTCTTCTTTATGGCATCAAGGCTGTATTAGTGCTCAGAGACTTGATATTCCTGATGATCTGCTGGAGGCATGGGAGGGATTTATAAGGCAGTTAAGGGTTTGAAATATCAGATTGACTAACAGGGATGATAAATTAGTTTGGGATTATCATCCTTCAGGGTGTTATACTCCTAAACATGGTTATATTCAGCTCAATGTGTTGGCTCATAATCGTGAATTGGTTTGGTGGTGGAAACAGTTATGGAAGCTTAAATGTCCGGGTAAGGCCAAGTTACTCTTCTGGGCTATTTTGGAAAATAAGGTTCCAACATGGGACATTTTACAAAAGAGATTTCTTGAAGGTCCAGGCTTTTGTGCGATGTGTCGGAAGGCTGAGGAAACAATTCATCATCTCTTTGTTCATTGTAGTTATTCTCAAACCATCTGGACTGAAGTGGGTAAACAGCTGGGTTTTATCGGGGGGTGGCAGGGTGAATCTGCTCTCCAAGCTTTTCAAAGCTGGTGGTTGGGCCAAATCACTTTCCGAGCTGTTCCTTGTATTTTTGCTTGGGGGATTTGGATAACTCGCAACAAGATCATTTTTCAGGACTGTCGAATTTCGATGGAATCTATTGTGGCTCAAATTGTTGCAATTATTCATCATTTCAGGGAACCTACGAAGCTCCTCAAACATAGGCCTGTGCGGGAGGAACTGATTGACAAAGCTCTCCCTTGGGGCTTCTTTGATGGAGCATCTCAAGCTAGGCAATTGAGTTGTGGTGGGGGTGGAGTAATTTTCAAGTCTGAGTCTCATTATTTTCATTTCTTGACTGGTTTAGGGAGGAGATCAAACAACTATGCTGAATTAATGACACTCAGGCTACTGCTTTTATTTGCTTTGGAACAGGGTTGTTTGTCTTTACAGGTCTTGGGGGATTCTATGCTAGTTATTGAATGGGCAAAAGAGACTGTTCAGTGCCATGTGATGATACCTTTACCTATTCTGGAAGAGGTTTTCTGCATTAAACATCAGTTTAACCATATTTCTTTTATTCATGTCTATAGGGAACGGAATGGGGTGGCTGATCAGTTATCCAAGGAAGCGTTGCATTTAGACTATGGTATTTGGCGGATATCTGTTCACTCACATGAGGGATCTTATAGCTATTATCACAGGCCGTTTCATGAGGTAGGGATGGATCAGCATGGAGATTTGGCTCAGATTTTGTGACCTGTCAACTACTATTTATGTAATAGAGCTGGCTGGGATTGTTTTTTTGATGAGATGAGACAGAGTATTTGTGTCTTCATCGGCCTTTTCATGTGGCTGTTTGGGAACAGCATTGAGCTTTGGCTCAGACTTTGTGTCCTGTCAACTCTTTCTATTGAGATGATAGGTATATATTTTCAGTCTGGTGTTAATCTGTGACAGTACATGTCTTACAGACTGGCATCGGTCGTTTCAGTATTTTGGACAGCAAGGAAGTTTTCCAGATTTACTTTTTTGAATCTGCATTAACAATTCAGCTGTTTATTGTTCTCATCGGCCTTTTCAGGAATCAGTTTTGGTACAGAATTGAGATTTGGTTCATTTGTGACCTGTCAACTATTCTGATTGGGGATTTGATCTCTATATATATATGCTCGTATGCTTATATATAATCAGACTGGGTTCTAGACTCCATTTTTTGAATTGGATTTAGTCCAGTTCGAGATGATGTTTGGGACTAGATAGTATTATAGTTTTTTCTATGATGTATAAAGCTTCAGACTGCATTGCTATGGTCATGATACAGATTGGTTCAGCATTGGGCATTGGCTCAGTTGTTTGGGTGCTTGACAGCATTTTTGAAAGGGTTTTTCAGTCCATTTGTGACTGCATCTTTTGGGTTATTCCATATTTGTTCCGAGCAGATATGCTATAAGCTGATAGTTTTTTCTGATATTACAGGCTGGGATATTTTTGTAAATTTTTTTGGTTATGTTATTATGAGTCAGATAATATGTGACAATGTAGGGATCATAGTTGATCCTCTTACATGTGCAGATGTAATTTTGTTCTATTTTTGCAATAAAATTACGAATTTTTTCCAAGGAAAAAAAAAACTTAAGGAATGGTATAATTCTAAGTAGATCTAGGGTCAATCAAAATATAAATATATTACTTAACAATCTTACCTTCAACCTCAACCATAGTGGATTGATGATGGCATTCCTCTAGAACAACATAAATTCTAGGGACAATATTCCCCACCTAACCAACAATTTCATCCTTTTGGATATTGTGAACATGCTTGACACTCTCATTTCTATGGACTATTCCTAACTAAATGGTCCTCTCCACATGCCCAACATTGAAGTGGTTCTCTTGGATTATCTCCCATCATCTAGTTGGATTCGTCACACCCTGTGTGGGTAACCTTTGTTGATATCTAAAATGAGGGGGTTTGAATCCCCTCTTTCTTTGGTAAAGCTTCTCATTTCGCTTTTCCTTCAATGCCTTATGGAATTCTATCCTACTTTTGTTTTTATCATAACAATACTTGGACTTCTTTATGGTTTCATTTAGAGTTTGAGGTTCATCAAACTCAATTCTATTATTTTATGAATTTAGTAATCCACTTATATACTTTGACCTTATCATCTATTATATACTTGACATAGCTCAAGAACTCCAATAATTTATTGGCATATTCCTCCAATATGATAATTTGTCCCAATTTTAATCCATGGAATCCTTTCATTTTTTCCGCATAGTACCTGTCGAAGAGGTACTTTTGCTTGAAGTACTTATTGAATTGCTTCCACACATTCTTCCTTTAATTTATATCCTTGACTTGTCTACAATGATCCCACTATATAGATACTCTTCTATTAAAATTAAATATGGGCACGCTTGCCTTCATGTTCTTGAAGTAGTATTGGACTTGGAAATACTTCCTCATCCCAAGAATCCAAGCCTCAACTCCTTTGCTTGATTTGGATTCACCATAAAAAAAATGGAAAGTTTTTCCTTCCAAAATTCCCCATGTGAGTTATTATTGATGGGCCTTTTCCTCTTATCCCTATGAGATGTAGAACTTGAGTCTCAATGGAGTCTTTAGAGGCAAATGACTCACTAGAAGGGAAATCTTGAGTGTATGTCCTCTGTCGTGAGAAACCCTCCTTGAGTTATGGAAACTATTGTGAGAATGCCTCCTTGAGATACTCTCGCTCTTTTCCTCATTTATTGAGTGTTTTCCATGGTGAATCTTCCTCTGAATGTTTGTTAATCTTTGGAAAATGGCTACATTCAGTTGGTTTTTATCTTCCTAATATCGAAGAAACCTCTCATTATATGCTCTACAGCTTTATAATTACACTCTTAGACTTCTCATGGTTTCTACATTGTCTATGGGAGTTACTTTATTTATTAATACATTAGACTCTATCTTTGCATTATCAACATGTAAATTTTCTCCTAGGGCATATGTTTCAGTTGCATAAGGATCTTGTTCATCATCCATGATGATGTTTTTTTATCCCAACGAAGACCAAGGATTTCCTAGTTGCACTATATTGAATGTTGACTCTTGTTGTCCCTGATATGATATTATATATGCAAAAGTGTTCATATTAGCATACTTGTTAGCTTCATTACATTCTTAGAAAACCATAAAATTACTTTTCATGCATTTTGGGAACTACCTGTATCACTAGTAGAAAATGAGAAATTAATGACTAAAATCAAGCTATAAACGACTATTTTTGAGTCGGTGACTAATAGTAGCAAATTTCCACTATCTTATAGCTAATCGTATTTCACTAATCATTAATAGCTTGACTTAGTAGTCATTGATTTAGTCATTGATAAACAATGATTTAGTCATTGATAGTCAATGATTTAGTTATTGTTTTAGTCATTGATATTTAATGATTTAGTCATGGATTTAGTCATTGATTTAGTCACTGAATTAGTCATTGATTTAGTCGCTGATTTAGTCACTGATTGCAACCATTAATGACCAAATATATGATTAAATAAACTACTAGATATTAACATATTAATGACTAAGCTAAATACGACTAAGATACAGGAAATTAACTACTAATAGTCGTATATATGCGAATTTAGTCGTTTTTGTAGTCACAAATTTATGATAGGGCATGGAAAAATCGAACCACCAACCTCCTGCCTATAATTAGGTAGGCGCTCTACCATTGAGCTAGCACCCTTTAAGAAATTGTTATTGCTTGACAATGATGATATTCAAACAAATTTATGATAGATATCAATCTACAAACTACATAATTATTACTATTACAACTTACCAGTAACTGGTATTTATGATAAACTAATTCCTCATGAGAGCTATGTACAATTTTCCCTGTAACTAAAGTTAATAAAAATACTACAAATACTCTTACCAAAGAGATTTAGTGATGAGTACCTCTTCCCATTCTTCATCACTATCATTCTCATAGTTCAAAGAAGAGTCCTTCCGGAAAGGATTCCAAAGCCCAATGCCATCACTGCATCAAAAACAAAGAGTCAGAAACAAAACTTTCCCTCTTATCTACTACAATTTCAAGAATCCATGAGCTTCAAGGTGTTTCAGATGTTCCTCATCATGGGATATCAAAATTAAAACACAACCTGTTGCTTTGATAATTAATAAACTTAAAATTATGCAAAGTATATTCACATTTTCTTTGAGAAGGTTCCATAATAAGCAGGTCTATGGTTGTGATCAAACAACAAAAGGTTTCTTCTCTTATTGTGAAGCCTATTTTAGCTTTAAATCAAGTGATAAACATTCTAAGAGCCAGGCAGATTCAGAAACTTATTGCTAATGGAGACTCGACGATTATCATTTGCAAAATTAGAGACTTGACTCCCTATGCACCATAATGTCTTGCAAAAACGATCTCTAGACCTAGAATTCAAAGAATTGCAAGTATTTTGACTTGGGAAATTGCAAGTATTGCAAGTATTTAGCATTGAATCATTTACTGTTTAAAAGGTACCATTTTGTATGGAGGAGTTATGCTTTGTGAATCATTATTCCTTGGCTATAAGGGCACCTAATAGCGGATTCAATAATTAAAGAGTCATGTTGCAAATATAAAGAGAAATACCCTGCTCCTACAACAATGTGTCTTTAGAGAAACCTTTAAAGGGTTGTATATTTTGCTTCTAGGTGATGATACCAATTATTTGAAAGGTAGGACAATTGGTTAAGCATGAATTAAACTTGAAAAACTTGCAAACTATTAGGTATAACAAAATATATATTAGCTCTGTGTTGAGATGTACAGGATCTGAAACAGCTTCCATGACGATTGGACAACAGTTCACAGAGAGAAATAACCATTGATAAGAACTAAACTTTCCTTAGAATGTATGGTCACCTAAAATAAGACTACACTAAAATTTAGATTCTAGTAAGCTTTTGAGATTGACTAAACCTATCGAAAAGGTTGGAGAGACTGGTATTCTACAATGTTCTTATAATGCACAGTTGCATAAAGGCATATTCTTATCAAGATTTATGACTTTCAAAATGAAGGAATTTACTTGACCATGAAATGCACATTTATGATGTAGCAAAGGATAGAGAAAATCATGATGAGGTTCATATTCCCCATTTGAACTGCCTACAAGAAAATATTTCTTCGTAAGGGTAATAAAGCATGTCTCCATCTTACTTGAGTGGAATGTGAAAGTGCCCTGCCCTGATTATCTGATTATGAATTAGTTTTAAGTTCTAGTTCCCTTCAGGCCCTATGGTATGTTTACGCCTTCCACTCTGACTCCCCACGTGGAATGGGTTGCTTCTTCAATGAAATATAAGAGCCTCACTAAGACCCGGGTCTCGTATTTTGGTGTGGAGTTATCTTTACAAGTACAAAGTTCAAGGTTCATGAAGAATTGTTCAAAACCTAACATTAGTACAACATTATAACATTGTGTATGCTTCTGCGGGAGGATAGAGGCAGGGCAGAGAAAATGGTAAGAGTAAGAGAGGATCTGACCTCCCCACTTATGTTTTTTACTTGCCAAGTCGAAGAAGTTCAGTGCAGAAGTCAACTTCGGCACTATGGACATGGAACACTTCAATACTTTCCTCTTGTGGAAAGACCTTTTCCTTATTGAATTCATTACTACGGATTGATTTCTTTCCAAATTACTTAGAGATCACATTGCATAATTTTTGCAAACTTCCAGGGTCCTAACGATGGTGGGATGTTGACCCATCAACACAGTTTTGGGCTATCAGCCTCTTGGCTACTAGATCGATAAATAATGAGATCATTTGATTTCAGATAGGTTTCGTGCAAAAACAGGTTCCTTGTCGAATGTATAATCCTGTTCATGTCTAAGAGTGGGAGCAATATTTTAAAAATGTTCCATACTAAGAAGCAACTTGCAACAAGAACACAAATTGGCTCATTCAGTCAAGTCCAAGAATGGTTCGTTTTCAAGGAATACCCAATAGATACAACATACCAATTATGATCAAGTATTAGGAATGCCTTTACTGGAATAATCCCCACCACAGTTGTTTTCTGTTAAGATTGATCAAAATTAACATTTGTTGAAGATTTCTTGAAGTTCCTATGCTAATTTTGATCATGTTCCCACCATTTAATATGAGTATCAGGAATGCAGCCATTCATCTAGATGTTTGGCTGCTGCAACAATATAGAAAAGACGGGAACACTAGGATTGACGTAGTTTGGGAAAATATTAAGGAAAATGAGGTAATTAAACATAGAATTTGACATATTTTAAATGAAACCATCAGTTACCTCTACATGCCGATGTCCTCTATTTTAATTTTCCATTATTTACTCTTCTAAACTGCTCTTTGGGGTGGGGGAACATTAAATATTTAACCTAACCTAGATACAAATACTGCTACACATAGTGTTGGAACTTAAATACAAATACTGATACACATACTGCTGGAACTTAAATACAAATAATGCTACTACACATACTACTGGAAATCACTACAACAACATATAGTAAACACAATTCAATTTCTCGTAGCACAACATTCTAAAATAATACTGCAATTTCTAACAATTCAATTTCTGCTAGAATACGCTCGCTCGAGTATGTTGTGTTGGGTTAAATAATTAGTTTTTAACTTATTATACTAGTGTTTCTTTATGTGCAGACCCTATAGCCTTATTTTGATCCTAGGGTTGTTATTGCATTTGCATGGAGGCTGCACATGATATCTTTGCTCTGTTGTTCGACAGTGAAATATCGATTGACTGATGGCATGCAGATCAATAGTAGAGCAGCAGCATGAGGAAAAGAGGAAGGCTCTGAGTTCAATTTCTTATTCTGCCTATTCTTATCAATACTATATAGAGAGACCAACATAAATTCAGATCTCTCAAAGTCAAGCACAGAGATTAAAAATTAAATCTCTGAAGGTGTAAATTATGAAAAAGTACATTAGAAAGGAATCATTAAACTTTTTATTGCCATTGCTCAAACAGCTTTCAAGATCAATTTTGTTTTTTAATTTTTAATTATATCAATCTTTATATTTTTTTAATATATTATTGTTGTTTCCTATAAATTTAACATAAAGTTTTAGCCGTATCAGACACTCGTACCCACGTTCCCAACATTTCCGCGTTCCAGAATCTCATGCAACATAGCTTGAAAGTGAAGTCCTACTCAAAAGAGAGAAGATCATTGTCCAAACACAAGTACTCAAGAGATGAATGCTATAGGTAAGATTGCCCTTAGTCTTTCGAGTGAATGATTTGCAAATCAGGAGAATTGTAACACCTAGACCTCTATTAGGGTTTAGGGCACTAGCTTCAGGAGAGTGACTACACGAACCTAGTAAAAAATAGATCAATACAATAAGATGGTTTAATTACCTATATCTAGGCTCAATAAAGCCACCAATACCTCCAATAGAGGGTTGGCACATAGCAGCATATGCACTAAATGAAAAATAATGTGTGTGAGTCACAAGTGGGCTGAGGCAGTGCCATTTCAGATATCTTCATTGTTGAATACAGCAGGGTACATCAACAACAGTTATTATTTTCAAAGCTAATATGTCACTTTTAGCAAATTAGAGGTTAGGAAGGATAGTTTACCTATAGCCCAAGACAATCCCATTAGATATTGGAGGACACACAAGGAAATAGCTCCCAACTTCTAATAAATTGTAATTTTCCTATTGTACTATTGCAAGTTCATATACTAGCTAATTTAAAGAAAAAAAATTTAAATCTTGGCTGAATTAGAGATTGAATAGTCTCTTAGTAAGGGGTAATGTGTTGGTGAGTGAGTGTAGCGCTAAGGCCTTATATTTCTTTTCTCTTAGGCACCGATTTTGGAAAGTGATGCTAAGATGTCCCCAATATGGCCAAGGGATATCTGACAATCCTACACGACATTGGTAATATCCCGGTGCAACTTAGGGACATCCCCTGTGCAGTGTTAGATCTTGGGACATTGGTAATATCCCGGTTCAACTTAGGGACATCCCCTGTGCAGTGTTAGATCATTAATGGAAGGGGACAAGAAAGAAGTCCTCCTACAGCTCGACCAAATGGAAGCAGATATGGCTCAACTCCACCACTAGATGGGGAGTTTGAATGCAAGTACGGGCCAAATGAAGAGCCAAGTGGAGAATCTGAATGTCAGAATGGACCAAATGCAGAGTTAGATGGGGACTTTCACTCAGAAGCTAATTATTCTGATAAGGGAAATGACCAACTTTGAAGAAATGCTCCATTCTATGGCTCATGCAACAGAAGGTAGAGCTAACAACACGACTCCTCCACCCCAGCAGACCCAGCAAACTCAGCAGGCTCAAAGCAACCAGGTCATCCTTGTTTCTGATGAAGACAACCTTAATTTCTCTCTGTTTCTTCAAGTATAGAAAACGTAGACGGTAGGATAGCTTACAATCACCTCAGACTGCTTAAATTTGATATGACTAGCATACAGAAGACTTCTCTATCCCTGAGGTTTAGACTAATTTTTCAAACAGTAACATCATTAATTGCCTGCCATCGTATTCATGGTAGCCTTATTTAATCCATGCATACTATAAATTTAGAAAACTTGCATGGAGACAAGCATACAACAATACAGGGTAAGAAACTAACAGCATGTGGATTGATGGGTTGTAGGACAGGCATGCATGGTACAGAGGTATGTGAAAAAATAATACTTAAACTTATATGTAGATATAATAATAATTATTATTATACTCACTGATAATTTGCGCTGTTTATGCTTGCGTGCTATATTATAGAGACATTGAAACCTCTCCGTGACTGTGAGCTGCCTGAGACTCCTACAGAGCCCAAGATATATGAATGACAAATTTTATCAAAAATTGCAAACGCCATGAGTAGAAAAGATAATTATATAAATATCTCTCATCATATTAATACGATGGCAGGCTACCATTAATACGATGGCAGGCAATTAATGATGTTACTGTTTTTATTAAACAATACTACAGAAGATCCTTCTATTAACTGAAAACAGAGGTTACATCAGAGAAAAACTGGGCAACTAAAGCAGAATAAACTGTCTTTCCTAATCACACCCAGTGTTCAAATAGATAGGAAAACAGTCTACTGAACCATATAGTTTCAAAAACCAAGTCCAAACAATAGCAGTCTGTCTCTGGGGGAAAGCAGACTATAAAACAGAGTTTGAAAAATTAGTCTAAACCTCAGGGATATAGAAGGCTTATGTATGCTAGTCATATCAAATTTAAGCAGTCTGAGGTGATTGTAAGCTATCCTACCGTCTACGTTTTCTATACTTGAAGAAACAGAGAGAAATTAAGGTTGTCTTCATCAGAAACAAGGATGACCTGGCTGCTTTGAGCCTGCTGAGTTTGCTGGGTCTGTTGGGGTGGAGGAGTCGTGTTGTTAGCTCTAACTTCTGTTGCATGAGCCATCGAATGGAGCATTTCTTCAAAGTTGGTCATTTCCCTTATCAGGATAATTAGCTTCTGAGTGAAAGTCCCCATCTAACTCTGCATTTGGTCCATTCTGACATTCAGATTCTCCACTTGGCTCTTCATTTGGTCTGTACTTGCATTCAGACTCCCCATCTAGTGGTGGAGTTGAGCCATATCTGCTTCCATTTGGTCGAGCTGTAGGAGGACTTCTTTCTTCTCCTCTTCCATTAATGATGTTACTGTTAATATATGTACTGAATCACCTTTATATTGTTATCATTTCAGCGAAGTTAATAAGTTAGTGCAGCTGCATCAGGTCAGAAATTTATACTTGTTTCCAATGAAAAATCAAGGTATATGTTTGGACTCTTGGAGTTTTAAACATGGTTCTAACGAAGAAATCTATGTCTAGGCCTTGGATGATTTTCATGGGACTGTACGAAAACGAGTAGATGATGCAGGACCATCGAGAGTTGTGGAGTATGCAGCTGAGG
>LPNX010806751.1:131192-142347 GCA_001517045.1 Pseudotsuga menziesii
ATTATCGATTTTCACACTGTCATAAGTTCGTAACAAATGTTATGGTGGCAATGACTGTTTGTTCTTCCTACTCCACTAGTCTTTTCGTGGGTAAGAGGATTTTCTTTATGATTCCAAATTGTATCTAAAGGATTGCCAACCCTATTTGTTCCATGTATGATCAGTTTTTCTTGGGTTGATGTACATGTTGTGGACTAATGGCAGCTCAACCATGCTCCCCTATATTTTTGTGTTCTTGCCTCTACTAATTTTTGTTAGCAACTCTGCCATTCTTTTACACGTTGGTGGATATTGTGTGGGGGTATGTGGCTGAGGGATCTATGGTCTCCTGATATAACTTTATTGCCATAAGATTCATGGCATTAAATATTGATTGACAGGAGCTTGAAATTAATGATTCGGTGATTCTCATAAGTTTGTGACTACATTATGGTGGCAATGATTGTTTTTCCTTCCAGCTACTCTGCTTTTTTTGATGGGTAAGATGATTTTTTGCAAGGTCCATATCTGAAGTTTTACTAACCCTGATTGTACCATGGATGATCATTTTTTCTTGGTTTGATGTATGTGTTGTGGACTAATGGAAACTAACATTGCTCCCCTATATTTGTGTGCTTGTCTTTACTAGTTTTTGTCTGTGCAACTTTGAGAGGTGTCTTTCTACTTTTCTGCGTTGGGAGGGATATATTTGTATTCAATATATGTTGATCCAATTTGTAGACTATCATATTTTGATGATATGGATCAATGAGAGTTGAGGTAGTAAAATTGATTTTTTGATGGTCTTTTGAGACTAATATTGAATTGAATGCACTTTTTAGAGTCAAGATTGAGATTGGTTAACTGGTAGAACATTATTTCAAAGTTTATGCTCATTAAACTTCTTTGAATGGTAGATTACATGGTTAAATCAATACAGGACCTGGCCTTGAATTCTAAATGTCTTTTTGTTAAATTTTATATTATGCTATAGCTTAAGTATAGCTTAAGTCCTAACTGTTAGACACTGAGACGGGGTGAAACAGTGTAAAGCAATATTAGAACTTTTCTTAACTTGTCACAGTTAACTACCAATTCATCACTCCACTATTCTACCAATTTCATAATCATTTCATAAACATCTTTCACTTCATTATTCACATACCATAAGCATTTGAATCATCAAGAACCATAACACAAAAGAACACAACACCATATAATTTTGTAATCTTTTGTATTAGTTTTGGACCGGCTACAACCATAAGGTAAAATCAGCACTTACTGATACAAAGAGCATCTACTATTCATCTAGGACCTTGCCTGGTTTTCTTAGACCCTGCTAAGAAGGGTTTGAGGATTTCTAACCTCAAAAGCAAGACAAGCTTGCTTTTACAATTAAAGCTCATTGTCACATCATTTCATCAATCACATCAATGTAACCTATCTCTTCAATCTGCTCACATGCTGCTCATCAAAGGTTTGCTCATGCCCATCCAAACAACTACTACTGGTTGTCTCTATCATCATTTGGTCATTGTCATCATGTCTGTTAAAAGAATACTGCCAAGCAAGTAATTACTGTTATGTAAGCCAATTTCAATCACTCGCACATGTCACTGTCAAGCTACCACTCCTTTACTGTCTCTATCTTCTTTTGGTCTTCAATCATCTTCGTCATTAATTCACATTCTGTTCATCTACCTTAGAGTACCCAAAAAAATCAGAGCAAAAAGAAACCTTTTAAAAAAAAATTATGTCTACTGTAACTGTTACAGTACTCGAATTTCCTCAGTAAATGCCTCAGACTGATCTGAATTTTAGAGATCTCATCTATAGCTAATTCCTTTGGTTCATTCCATCGATATTATTAGGATAGTTAACAAACTTGAGTCGTTTGCTGCCCAAGCAAATCCACCATAGGACGACTCCTCAGTCATCTCTAAAGCAAAGAGATACCTCAGTTTGCCATCCAAATCTCAATAAAAAAAAACTTGGACTGTTCAGGTGCTAGAGAAGACCTAAATTGGGACTGTTTGAAAGCTTGTGAAAACCCCAGGACATGTCCAAGAGTGGACCGTCAATTTGCAGCAAGGAGATAGGTGTAAAAAGCCTCCAACATCCGAATCTAGCAGCAGAGATCAACCCAAAAAAAATATACGTCAATGAAGGCTCAAGTTTGCTTCAGTCTTCCACGAATTCTGCTGCTGTAAACAAATTCAGACTGATTGAAAACTCTATCTGCTGCCAACTCAGACTTTAAAAATCAGACTTCAAAACTTTACTATTGAACCATTGAATTCTTCAGAATTTGGACCATGGATGTGCTCTATAGAAGACCTCAATGTCTGTCAATTTCGGATTGTGTCTAGGGCAGCAAAAAGAAATCAAGCAAAAGATAAGAACAAAAAATCATCCTTCAAAAATTCGAGACTGAGGCTGCTGCTCCCGAAATTCCTCAGTCCAAACGAGGTTCAGAGTTGTCTTAAACTTCACCGAATTCTACATACAAATTAAAAACATAAAACTCTATTAATATTGGTTTTCCATCATAAAATTTCATTGATCCAACTTGCAATTTGTGTTTTTTTTAAATTTTAATTTTTAAATTTAAAAAAAAAATTCTTTAGCTGGTCAACTTCAAGGTAAGATGGGATTTTAATTGCAATTAAATCCTCTAATTTTGGTCTTGTTTATTTCTTATTCTTCTTCAAGAATCTATCAAAAAGTAGGGGTTGTTTAGGGCTCATGGCCCTCAAAGAATCTAATTGTGGTCTTGTTTGAGCTTCTTTCACACATTTGTGGGCACATTGAATCCTTTTAGGAGCTGCCTTATTTTAGGGCTTGTTCCATACTTGGAAAGGTCTTTGTCCATTCAATCTTCTAGTACATGAAATTCCATATTACATTACAGGTTCCAATTGGGGTGCCATAAGCATCAACGTTTGACATATGGGCTTCAAACATGAGCTTTATAAAGCTTGTGGGTAGAAGCACTTCTTCAATGCTTCTTCAAGTGATTCAAGAGCTTCTTCATCATACGGAGGGCATGTGCATGGGTTCCACAACATGCCAATAGCCACGAATTCCACCAAGGGTATTAAGGTCATCATCAATCAAATAAGGGTCTCCATCCACACATCAAGGGCTCCACGCACATGAGCCACACCATAAGGCTTCCAAGGGCCAAATTCCATCGTGCCATCACTTGCGGGGTAGATGGGCCTTCTTCTGGGGTACCATGACACCATCAGAGCATAAATGACCACATAATGGGTCATTAATGCTTCTCCAAGCCATTTAGGGCTTCTTCATCATCTACCAAGGCTTCAGGACCATCTCCAAGGTCTTCAATGTCTTCAGCAAGGTGGCGGCTTCAAGATTTATTCTTGTGGGTACACGGACCTTGTCAACTGGGTACAAGGTGCTTCAAGGCTCAAACCCACTCTGTAAGGCACTGCAAGTGGGACTTGGTGGCATCAATGACATCCCGTGGGGCCACTACAAGTCCATGTTGGCATCAATGATAATTTCGTCAACAATCTCCCCCTTTGTCATTGATGACAACAACTCATGCTCCCCCTGTGAGCATGCTCTCCTTTTGTCTTCATCTCTCCCCCTTTGGCATCAATGGCAAAGGGTGTTCACATACCTGTGTCTGAAATCTCTGATCACTACTCATTGCTCCCTTGTCAATATGCACGATCCTAGGACTTGTCTGTATGCCTGGAGTAGCCATCCTTTCTCCTTTGAGTTCATTCTCCAGCCTCATGAACTCAAGGTGTGTTAAGGTCTTTGAGAGACCTTACATTTGGCTTGCCATATGGCAGCCATCCTCCTTGCTCTGATCAACCTCTCCTATCTGCAACTGCTCGGTATTCCTCATCCATACTTGCTTCTTGGCATCCGTGCTTTGAGCATTTGATCTTTCATCTGTACTGGTTTTCCTTGATGAGCTGTATAGGAAACTTCTCACGTGTTGTTTCTAGGTATTCCAACAATCTTGAGCTTTGTGCCCAAGTCCATTGCAACTATAACACCTCATTGTGTGATAATATGCAGCAATGTGACCAACATTGTTGTATGTCCAACACCTGACTAAGTTGTTGGAACTTCCAACACTTCTTTGACCAGCTTCATTTCTTCATGCCTGAGCGTATCCCTGATTGTAGACATTTGTCTTCTGATCTTCAAATCTTCTTGTTGATGTGTATGAAGCACTCCTTCTTAGTTGATTTCTTTGACTTGCACATTCTTGGGCTTTGTGGCCAAACCCACTGTAGGTGTAGCATCTCAATGTGTGACATGTGGCAGCAACATGTCCGACTTGATTACATGTCCAACATCTAACTGAGTCATTGGGGCTTCCAGTCCTTCTTCTTCCATAGAATCTACAATCCATAACCTTATGACCAAAGTTAGAACAAAAATAACAATAACCATTGAAGCCACTTTCATACCTGGGTCTTGGAACTGTTTCTTTTATGAAGTTCCTTTGAGGAATAGACCTAACTCCTTGTTTCATCTTTGAACTTCCAAAGTCCTTGTTGTCATGTGCAGGTGCATGGGGAGCAGCTTTGGACGTTGATGGACCCGCTTCTGGAGTCTTCAGAGACCAAGTGTCATCTTCAGATTTTTCTTTGTTCTTCTTGTAACCAAGACCAGTTTGTCGAGTGGATATCTTTGGCAATCTAACCTTTCTTTCTGAGACCAACTACCTCCATTTCCAACTTCTGGACTGTCTCCTCCTTTTCTTCCAGCTGACTCTTTAGGATTTCATCTATCCTCTTGGCTTCCTCCACCTGAGTCTTCAGATCATGATTGACCTCTCTAGTTTCTTCAAGCTCTTGAGTAGGGTTTTCTGATTCTTCCTTTTGACAGATCAATTCAGTTTTTAATTGTTCAACTTCAGCATCCTTGTCTTTCATTTGATCTCGCAACTCTTTGTCCTTGTCTTTGAGCTTTATAAGCAACACTTTCATTGACATGGTCTTCTATTGATATTTATTCAAGGAGTCCAAGATTTTCTTTTTGAACCTTGTGAAGTCACTCTGGGTCAAATTTACTGTGTTTAGAAACTAGTTGGCTCTGAGATCAATATTCAACAACGTGAGATGTATCTCATGTGTAGTCTTTGATAGCCCTTCATCATCTTCTGCAAGAACCTTCTCAATTTCATCACACAAGCTATCATTATACTCACAAGAGTCCATACCTTTACTGGAGTCCTCTTCTTCTTTGTCTTCTTCTTGATTGAGCTTTTTTGGGGGCTTGTCTTTTGATTCCTGATATGTCTTTTCGGGTTCTGGTCTTGCCTTCTGATACTCACTCTCCAACTTGAACCATAGGTCTTTTGCCGAAGTGTACTCTCCTACACTTTCCTTCACTGAGCTGGGAAGTCCATCCATGAGGAACTTCAAGGCTATAGTGTTGTCTTTCTTTGCTTTTTTCTGTGCAGCTGATTTTCCTTTCTTGTTTGATGGAGCGGGTGGATTGATAACAATTTCCCAAATACCAAACTTCTTCAGATAAGCCTTCATTTTGCTCCTCCAACTGAAATAATCTGTAATATTAAGTATAGGCACGTCATTGCTTGATGACTCTTTCTTTTCCTCCATTGTGTCTAGGGATCTCCTTCAAGCTTGCTAGGCTTGTGACGAAGGCCTACTCTGATACCAATTGTTAGACACTGAGAGGGGGGTGAATCAGTGTAAAGCAATATTATAACTTTTCTTAACTTGTCACAGTTAACCACCAATTCATCACTCCACTATTCTACCAATTTTATAATCATTTCATAAACATCTTTCACTTCATCATTCACATATCATAAGCATTTGAATCATTAAGAACCATAACACAAAAGAGCACAACACCATATAATTTTGTAATCTTTTGTATTAGTTTTGGACCGGCTACAACCGTGAGGTAAAATCAGCACCTACTGATACAAAGAGCACCTACTCTTCATCTAGGACCCTGCCTGGTTTTCTTAGACCCTGTTAAGAAGGGTTTGAGGTATTCTAACCTCAAAAGCAAGACAAGATTGCTTTTACAATTAAAGCTCACTGTTACATCATTTCATCAATCACATCAACATCACCTATCTCTTCAATCTGTTCTGCTACTGCTCATTCTTTTCTTTGATCATCATTTTTCACTGCCATACTCAAGCATATCATTGTCAAGGTAACACAGTCAAGCATTCATTGTGTAAACATGGGCAGCTACTGTCATCAACATTGCTCATCTAGTCATTAATCACCAAAGTCTGCTCATCTCTGCTGTTCACTGTTAAGTCATCATACAACTCCTATCACTGATCATCAATCTCCGCTCTTTATCAACACTGCTGCTGCCATTCTATGCTTGTCAACCTCTGCTGCTCGAGTATATCAGAAACACCGCTGCTCTCATTAATCATCTCCATCTTCAAGATCTGCAACATCAACCTTTCATTGGCTGTGCATCATAACTTTGGACTTCCTACCTAGGATATGTATGATTGCTGTAGAAGAATTGAAACCATTCTTCATATCATCACTTCATCATGTACTAGAACTGTCTTGTCTTTGGCTGTTAGTCTTAGACCAGTCATACTTCACAACCTCATGAGTTGGGGCTATGTATATGCTTCAAAGGACTGTCATCATCATCATTGGACTGTGTATATTCTTTACACAATGTCACGCTATCAACTTCAGACTTGTGTCAACTGTGGACTATCAATACTAACTGTGTAAAAGAACCCAATCTCAGATCAAAACCAGACTTGGACTGTCTTTACAGGTTGAGGACTATGCTGTCAAATCAAATATGGGTTTACTGTGTCACTGTCATATTGTTGTCATGACATTTCAAGTCATCAATAAGTTTTCCCAAGCATCAATGCTACTCATGTCTTCATAAGGTTCTTAGCATGCACTCTTTATCTAAGATAACCAGCAGTCTAAGGTTTGTCCACCAATCAATTGAAAGTCTGCTCACATGCTGCTCATCAAAGCTCTGCTCATGCCCATCCAAACAACTACTACTGGTTGTCTCTATCATCATTTGGTCATTGTCATCATGGTTGTTAAAACAATACTGCCAAGCAAGTAATCACTGTCATGTAAGCCAATTTCAATCACTCACACATGTCACTGTCAGGCTGTCCCTCCTTTACCGTCTCTATCATCTTTTGGTCTTCAATTATCTCTATCATTAATTCACATTATGTCCGGTTTCCTTAGAGTACCCCAAAAAATCAGAGCAAAAAGAAACCTTTTTAAAAAAAAATATGTCTACTGTAACTGTTATAGTATCTGAATTTCCTCAGTAAATGACTCAGACTGATCCGAATTTCAGAGCTCTCATCTCTATCTAATTCCTTCGGTTCATTCCACCGATATCATTAGGACAGTTATCAAACTTGGGTCCTTTGCTGCCCATGCAAATCCACCATAGGATTGCTACTCAGTGATCTCTAAAGCAAAGAGATACCTCAGTCTGCCATCTGAATCTCAGTAAAAAAAAACTTGGACTGTTCGGGTGCTAGAGAAGACCTAAATTGGAACTGTTTGAAAGCTTGTGAAAAACCCAAGACATGTCTAAGAGTGGACCGTCAATTTGCAGCAAGGAGATAAGTGTAAAAAGCCTCCAACATCCTAATCTAGCAGCAGAGATCAACCCAAAAAAAAAAAACCTCAATGAAGGCTCAAGTTTGCTTCAGTCTTCCACGAATTTTGCTGCTGTAAACAAATTCAGACGGATTGAAAAGTTTATTTGCTGCCAACTCAGAATTTAAAAAGCAGACTTCAAAACTTTACTGTTGAACCACTGAATTCTTCCGAATTTGGACTGTGGATGTGTGCTGTAGAAGACCTCAATGTTTGTCAATTTCGGACTGTGTCTAGGGCAGCAAAAAGAAATCAAGCAAAAGATAAGAACAAAAAATCATCCTTAAAAAATTCAGGACTGAGGCTGTTGCTTCCGAAATTCCTCAGTCCAAACGAGGTTCAAAGCTGTCTTAAACTTCACCGAATTCTACATACAAATTAAAAACATAAAACTCTATTAATACTGGTTTTCCATCATAAAATTTCACTGAGCCGATCTACAATTTGTGTTTTTTTATTTTTATTTTTAAATTTAAAAAAAAAAATTTCTTTAGCTCGTCGACTTCAAGGTAAGATGGGATTTTAATTTCAATTAAATCCTCTAATTTTGGTCTTGTTTATTTCTTATTCTTCTTCAAGAATCTATCAAAAAGTAGGGTTTTTTTAGGGCTCATGGCCCTCAAGGAATCTAATTGTGGCCTTGCTTGAGCTTCTTTCACACATTTGTGGGCACATTGAATCCTATTAGGAGCTGCGTTATTTTAGGGCTTGTTCCATACTTGGCAAGGTCTTTGTCCATTCGATCTTCTAGTACATGAAATGCCATATTACATTATAGATTCCAATTGGGGTGCCATAAGCATCAACGTTTGACATATGGGCTTCAAACATGAGCTTTATAAAGCTTGTGGGTAGAAGCACTTCTTAATGCTTCTTCAAGTGATTCAAGAGCTTCTTCATCATACGGAGGGCATGTGCATGGTTTCACAACATGCCAATAGCCACGAATTCCACCAAGGGTATTAAGGTCATCATTAATCAAATAAGGGTCTCCATCCACACATTCCACAGACACGAGCCACACCATGAGGCCTCCAAGGGCCCAAGTCCATCGTGCCATCACTTGTGGGGTAGATGGGCCTTCTTCTGGGGTACCATGATGTTAGACACTGAGAGGGGGGGTGAATCAGTGTAAAGCCAATTTTAAAATTTTTCTTAACTTGTCACAGTTAACTACCAATTCATCATTCTACCAATTTCATAATCATTTCATAAACATCTTTCATTTCATCATTCACATATCATAAGCATTTGAATCATCAAGAACCATAACACAAAAGAACACAACACCATATAATTTTGTAATCTTTTTGCATTAGTTTTTGACTGGCTACAACCGTGAGGTAAAATCAACACCTACTGATATAAAGAGCACCTACTTTGCATCCAGGACCTTGCCTAGTTTTCTTAGACTCTGCTAAGAAAGGTTTGAGGTATCCTAACCTTAGATGCAAGTCAAGCTTACATTTACAATTTAAGTTCACTGTCTCAACACATTTTCATAATTGTCACATCACACCAGCACTTATCTCTAGCACCTCTTCAATCGGCATCAACATAATGTCTCAATCCTATCATCAATTGTTCATCATCATTATGTCCATATCTAAGGGCATATCATTCTGACCATAACCTTGAATACATCATTATGTCCATCAAATTGCTGCCAGCATCATACAATCATCATTTCTTACTGCTGTACATACACATCATATCAATCTGTTCATCACATTGTTGCCAGCATCAATCATCTTGTTCAATCTCTGTTGCTCAATCAACAAAAACCAATTTAAGTCAACAACTGCTCTATCACCATGTCCACAGCAAACCCTTCCATACCACAATCATATCACCTTCATGTCAAGTTGCTCATCATCAAGATCATCACACTTTCATGTTAAGTCATCTTCATATACTGCTACATTTGTTCAAACACCAGTGTCACTTGTCATTTTATTACTGCTTTGTCATGTCAAGTCATGGCTCAAAATATGTCTTTCTTCAAAGTCTCGAACAAGATCTTCACTAGGTCTTCCTTGCTTGTTCAGACAAAATATTGTCTCTAGAACATAATATTGTTCAAGTCAATCAATCACTGCTATTACTGTCATGTACAAACCAAGTCAAGTCATCAAGAAGAATGCCCAAGCATCCTTGACATCAAAAATTTGCTCAACCAAAGTGTTATAATTCTGCCCTTGAATGTACCTGACTATAGTGTTCAAATCTACCCCATGGCATAGTGAATAATTTCTGTTTCAAATAGTCCTCAGGCTGCTTCAAATACACAGTCCTTGTATAATCCCAATTCCTTAATTTTCCTATTCAAGTGATCCTATTAATCTTTCAATAAAACTAGAACTCAAGTAGCCTTTAGCAAGTAGTTTATGAGCAGTCCAAAGAAGAGTCCTTTTACAGTCAATCTTTGTTCATCAACCAAGATTGTGATACAATCTTCAAACCCAAACAATGTCTTTAAAAATGACAATAATTGAATCACAAACCTGATCATGAGCATTGTCTTACACAAGGCATTATCTTAGTTCTAGACAACAATAAATGATGGACAAGGGAACACACTGGAATCTCCTCAAACTAATTCAGAAATGAATAAGTCTAAACAGTCTTGATCAGTGAATACAGTCACCTCCTTCACAACTATGATCTCAACTCTGTCTTCAACAAATTTTCATGGCAGCTCTTAATAATTCTATTGACTGTGAAAACAAACAACACTTAACAAAAATAGTCCTTGATCAACCCTTACACATTCCTTAATAAACCCTTAAGGTCTTCTTGAAATCAATTCCAAATGTGCCGTTAATAGTCCTTAAGAATAGGGAGAAATTACAGTCAAGCACACATCCTTCACCTTTGATCTATAGCCTTCATCCTTGTTTCTTTTTGCTATCTTCTCTTGCAATTCAATGCACCTTAACTCCTGCTGTACTTCACTGCCTGAATTCAAAGCTCAAAGAACATCACACACCACAATACACTCCAACACTGCTGTCCAATGTTTGAATCATGCCACTGTTGCCATATTTTTCACTGGGTTAAAGATTCATCACCAAGGTTTGACTATACACTAGGAATTCATAAAAGTTTGCAACAAAAGATCTTAGCTGCTGCCTCAGTCCACCTTTTTCTCAAAAAGAATATCAAAAAATATTTGTCTGCTCTTGCATTACTGCAGTCTGCTGCCATCCAAATTTCCTCAGTCAAACAGTCCGAATTTTAGAACTGCGGCTGCCACAGTCTGCTGCACCTCTGAGCCTCAATCAACCATCCGAAATTCCTCAGTCTGCTGCTCCTTCTGTGGCTGCCTCAGAGACCCGAAATTCAGAGCTCTTTTGAAATTTTTTGTGTGTATAAAATGAATTTTATATAGGGTATTTATACTAGTTTTCACTGGGCCAACCTGTCATAATTTATTTATTTATTTTATTTGAGGCTGACTCGTAGGGTGACCAAGGTAAGTTTATTTTATGTTTTAATTTGAAAATAAATTTCATTTATTT
>LPNX010806751.1:142488-155826 GCA_001517045.1 Pseudotsuga menziesii
CTTTTTTAACCGCCTCAACCACATGATCCAGCATGACATCACCTGTGGGGTTGCCAGTATTTCTCTTAGGGTACCATGACACCATCAGAGCATGAATGACCAAAGAATGGGTCATTAATGCTTCTCCATCGTCTACCAAGGCTTCAGGACCATCTCTAGGGTCTTCAGCATCATTAGCAGGGTCTTCAACATCTTCAGCAAAATGGTGGCTTCAAGATCCATCCTTTTGGGTATAGGGACCTTGTCAACTGGGTACAAGGTGCTTCAAGGCACAAGCCCACTCTGTAAGGGGTCCAAGGCACTGCAGGTGGGACTTGGTGGCATCAATGACATCCTATGGGGCCATTGCAATTCCATGTTGGCATCAATGACAATTTCATCAACAATTTCCCCATTTGTCATTGATGACAACAACTCACGTCCCCCCTATGAGCATGCTCTCCTTTTGTCTTCATCTCTCCCCCTTTGGCATCAATGGCAAAGGGTGTCCACATACCTGTGTCTGAAATCTCTGATCACTGCTGACTACTCGCCCTGTCAATATGCACGATCCTAGGACCTGTTTGTATACCTGGAGTAGCCATCCTTTCTCCGTTGAGTTCATCCTCCAGCCTTATGAACTCAAGGTGTGCTAAGGTCTTTGAGAGACCTTACACTTGGCTTACCATATGGCAGCCCTCCTCCCGCCTGAATCAACCTCTCCTATCTGCAACTGCTCGGTCTTCCTCATCCATACTTGCTTCTTGGCATCTGTCCTTTGAGCATTTGTTCCTTCATTTGTACTGGATTTCCTTGATGAGTTGTCTAGGTAACTTCTCAAGGATTGTTTTCGTGTACTTCAACAATCTTGAGCTTTGTGCCCAAGGCCACTGCAGCAATAACACCTCATCGCACGACAATGTGCAGCAATGTGACCAACATTGTTGCATGACCAACATCTAGCTGAGCTGTTGGAACTTCCAACACTTCTTTGATCAACTTCATTTCTCCATGCTTGAGAGTGTCCCTGACTGTAGGCATTTGATTTCTGATCTTCAAATCTTCTTGCTGATGTATATGAAGTACTCCTTCTTGGTTGACTTCTTTGACTTGCACATTCTTGGGATTTGTGGCCAAACCCACTGCAAGTGTAGCATCTCAATGTGTGACATGTGGAAGCAACATGTCCGACTTGATTACATGTCCAACATTTGATTGAGTCATTGGGGCGTCCAACCCTTCTTCTTCCATAGAATCTACAATCCATAGCCTTATGACCAAAGTTAGACAAAAATAACAATAACCATTGAAGCCACTTTCATACCTGGGTCTTGGAGTTGTTTCTTTTATGAAGTTGCTTTGAAGAATAGACCTAACTCCATGTTTCATCTTTGAACTTCCAAATTCCTTGTTGTCATGTGTAGTTGCATGGGGAGCAGCTTTGGACGTTGATGGACCTGCTTCTGGAGTCTTCAAGGACCAAGTGTCATCTTCAGATTTTTCTTTGTTCTTCTTGTAACCAAGACCAGTTTTGTCGAGTGGAGATCTTTGGCAATCTAAGATCTTATCTAGGACAATTGAACTGTCCTGGAACTTGACAGAGCTGCTGTTGAACTTCTCATGATGCTTTGATTTTTCAATCTTTTTCTGAGATTGACAATCTCAAACTCATGCTTCTAATTTGTCATTTCTTTTTCTTCCACTTGATCTCTTAATGCTTCTTCTATTCTCTTGGCTTCTTCTAGCTGAGTTTTCAGATCAAGATGTTCCTCTCTTGCTTTTTCAAGTATTTTTGAATCTTTAACATGGTTCTTTTGTTCTAGGGTTAGATCGATAAAATCAATCTTTAGCTTTTTTTTTTTCTTCTTCCTTTTCTTTCAGCAATTTCAGCCAACCAACTCCTTCGTGCTTAAGTTTCTTAAGCAACTCCTTTAGTTCAACATTCTGCTTTTGGAGATTATCCATATAATCAAAGGTTGTCGTCCTAAACATCTTGTAATCAGATTGATTAAGATCAACTTTGTTCAAGAACCAATAAGCTCCGAGATCTATGTTGCATACATAGTTTATAATTCTTTGTTTATCTTTCAACATTGCTTCATCATCATTTGCAAGAACCTTCTCGATTTCATCACACAAGCTATCATAATCACAAGAGTTCATACCTTTATTGGAGTCCTCTTCTTGTTTGAGCTCTTCTCGGGGCTTGTCTTCTGATTCCTGATATGTCTTTTTCGGTTCTGGTCTCGCCTTCTGATACTCACTTTCCAACTTGAACCATAGGTCTTTTGCTGAAGTGTTCTCTCCTACACTTTCCTTCACTAAGCTAGGAAGTCCATCTAAGAGGAACTTCAAGGCTATAGTGTTGTCCTTCTTTGCTTCCTTCTATGCAGCTGTTTTTCCTTTCTTGTTTGATGGAGCGGATGGATTGATAACAATTTCCCAAATACCAAACTTCTTCAGATAAGCCTTCATTTTGCTCCTCTAACTGAAATAATCTGTAATATCAAGTATAGGCACGTCATTGCTTGATGACTATTTCTTTTCCTCCACTGTGTCTAAGGATCTCCTTCAAGCTTGCTAGGGTTGTGATGAAGGCCGACTCTGATACCAATTGTTAGACACTGAGAGGGTGGGTGAATCAGTGTAAAGTCAATTTTAAAAATTTTCTTAACTTGTCACAGTTAACTACCAATTCATCATTCTACCAATTTCATAATCATTTCATAAACATTTTTCACTTCATCATTCACATATCATAAGCATTTGAATCATCAAGAACCATAACACAAAAGAACACAACACCATATAATTTTGTAATATTTTTGTATTAGTTTTTGACCGGCTACAACTGTGAGGTAAAATCAGCACCTACTGATATGAAGAGCACCTACTCTGCATCCAGGATCCAGCTTGGTTTTCTTAGACCTTGCTAAGAAGGGTTTTATTTTATGTTTTAATTTGAAAATAAATTTCATTTATTTTGTTATTAGCTACCCACTTTGTCTTACCATTTCCATGGTCAACATGTATGCTCCATGTTTATCCACAATCCATTTAGGTCACCACAAAAATGTATGGGTATGTTGTATGTATTTTACCACATAATTAAAATTTATAGGAATGCGCATCATATCATCAACACCAAGGGTGCAATAGGTGTCCAAGTGCCCAATCACCATCATATGCATGTGGGTGCCTTCATCTTCCTTTTTGCCCCAGGGACATCCCCAAGTGCCCACATCATCTTCATTTCTTCAAGGCCATTAGCCCAACAAATGTGGGTCCAAAGGCTTCTCCATGTCAACCAAGACTTTTCCAAGGGTTTCAAGACTCCATCAAACCATCAATAACCATGCAAGCCACAAATGACCACAAAATGGGTCATTTGGCTCATAAAGGCTTCTTTAGCATGCCAAGGGGCTTCATGGGCTTCTTCATCAAGCAAGGGGCTTCATGGTCTTCTTTAACCGCCTCAACCACATGATCCAGCATGAAATCACATGTGGGGTTGCCAGTCCTTCTCTTAGAGTACCATGACACCATCAGAGCATGAATGACCACAGAATGGGTCATTAATGCTTCTCCAATCCATTTAGGGTTTCTCCATCATCTACCAAGGATTCAAGACCATCTCTAGGGTCTTCAGCATCATTAGCATGGTCTTCAACATCTTCAACAAAGTGGTGGCTTCAAGATCCAGCCTTGTGGGTACAGGGACCTTGTCAACTGGGTACAAGGTGCTTCAAGGCACAAGCCCACTCTGTAAGGGGTCCAAGGCACTATAGGTGGGACTTGATGGCATCAATGACATCCCGTGGGGCCACTGCAAGTCCATGTTGGCATCAATGACAATTTCATCAACACATGACACCATCAGAGCATAAATGACCACATAATGGGTCATTAATGCTTCTCCATCGTCTACCAAGGCTTCAGGACCATCTCTAGGGTCTTCAATGTCTTCAGCAAGGTGGCGGCTTCAAGATTCATCGTTGTGGGTTCAAGGACCTTGCCAACTAGGTACAAGGTGCTTCAAGGAACAAACCCACTCTGTAAGGCATTGCAGGTGGGACTTTGTGGCATCAATGACATCCCATGGGGCCATTGCAAGTCCATGTTGGCATCAATGACAATTTCGTCAACACTAACTTCATGAGCATTTAATACATGTCACAATAACAGCATAAAGAGGATATGTGAAAGAATTACCATCACAAGGTACACAATAATTTATCCTGGGAAACCCAAAAGGTAAAAACTTAGCAAAACTTCCTTAATATAGATTACCATAATGCAATGCCCAAAGAACAAGGTCTCATAAGAGAAATACCAAACCCTAGCATAAGAGCCAAAACACCAAAGACAATTCTCTTCTTCCTTCTTTGTCCTTCCTCTTTCTCTCTAAGTTACCAGGATACGGATGTGGATTCGGATCCAGATTTGCTAGATTTTTTAAAACCAAGGATCCAAATACGGCAGGGTAACGACAAGTACAAACAAATATAAAAATATTTTTATAATAAAAAGAAAATTAGAATGAAAAAACAAAACTATTTAGGAAACACAAGGGTAGAACTATAAGTTATTGCCAAAAAAGAGAGTTCATGTACCATAACTGATAATTTGATAAGTTGTGATATTGATAATTTTAAAACCATTTCAGCATGAACTTGAAGCAGGTCATAGTAGTGTTTTTGTGAAACACATCCACATGCCCCTATTAGCAGGGAATAAAGTGGTTTTCTTGAACGTTATGGAAATACTACAGAACAATGTAGGTGAAGTGAGCAACAACATAGTACATAAAGATAGATCAGCCCTTGACAACAGACCTTGATCGTAAAGATATATCAAATAAAAACATTGAGAGCAGACCTTGATATTGATATATCGGAGTTCAAGAGCATATCTTGACATAAGGATAGATAAGACCTTGAGCGGGAATGGGATTTACGCTTTTATCCATTAGGTGTTTAGGTATTTTTTAAGTTTTCATTAAAAAATAATTTTTTGGGGGGTCAATGGGTCATAGAAGCATTGGAAGTTGCATTATCCATTTGAAAATTTCAGGAATTGTTTGATTTTTCATGGATCCGTTTGAAAATATTAGGTTTTTATTTTTATTTTTCATAGGATCCTTTTCTTTCTGCAGGGGATATGTCTCTATGGTGGATCCAAGTCAAATCTGATCAGGATACATATCGGATCCGTGGATCTGTGGATCCGCAAATCCTACACACCGGGGTGGTGGATTTGGTAACACAACTTTCTCTCTCTTGTGCAAGACATGAGTGAGTAAGTGTGTACAAATGAGGGAGGGCGCCTCCATATTTATACTGATCACTTGATTGACGTTTTAACCTAGTAGGGCCGACCTACCTAGGAAATCTAAAAATAATATTTATATTAATCTTTCCTAGGGCCGACCTACTTAGGAAATCTAAAAATAATATTTATATTAATCTTTCTTGGGTAATATTGACTTGACTTACAACGGAGGATTTACCTCATGAATTTGACATGACCTTTTACATTAATGACATCTCCCGCTGAGATGAATTAGTACAAGAAGAATACTCTTCTAAGTTACATTATTTCAACACTTTTGGAGTTTTAAGGGCTGGATGTGTTCTTTCTTTCAATGGATACATCATGTAATGGTAATTTAGTTTCTAATTGTTAAAATATTGTAACTTCGAAGAATATTCTATATGAATCTTTTGTGGTCCCCGAGGGTCCTACCGGGAAAACCACTTGTATTTCTTTATACCCCGATGCTTCTAATCGGAAGAACTAATAAGAGTCATGAGGAAGTCCCCTCAAATTGTAATGTGGATCATTAGCACCCCAGTTGTGGTTACTCGAGCCTACATGATTAAATTAGGATTACTCGAGCCTACATGAATGAATTAATTATTAAGTGAACGAACGAATATAAATAGAGGTGTGGCGCTCCTCATTTGGAACACACACACTCACTTGTGTAGCGCATGAGAGAGAGAGAGAAAGAGCTATGGCTGGAGAAGAAGGAGGATCAGTCTTTTGGGTTTTACCTTTGATATTTTTGGGGCATCTATATTGAGGAAGCTTTTGCTGGGTTTTTCCCTTTGGGGTTTTCCCAGGATAAATCTTTGTGTTCTTTTTGTATGGTTGTGCTTGTCTATCTTTCAGTGATCTTTTGGCTTATGGTTGTGTTGTTATATGCTAAATGTTTTAAGATCTAATATAACCATTAAAATTCAACATGGTATCAGAGCCACCCTAAAAGAAGACATTGTGCAGCTACAGAAGCTAGGGATTCTTAATTTTTGGGTCTCTCTCCACAATATATTAGCAAAAGAAGGCTAGGATGACTCTCCATTGAAGGGCACATCTTTCTGTCGAAGTGGAATTCGATTCCGAGCATTTTCAGTTTTTGGTGCGGGAAATTAGGGCTTCTTACAGAAGATGAATTTTTGAGTGAGCCTATAATAGGATTTATCTCCTCATCAAAATCGAAGTTTAGAGACTTGGATCAATATTTTTGGTTGGGTGAAACTCCGGGAAAGTCAAACCCTAGTTTGACCCCGAGCTGGAAAAACTTTGAATACTAAAACTGATAAGTTTTGGTACATTTGAAATATCTCGGTATTAGTGAAAGATCAGGAGTTGAAAATTGCCTAGGTCGAAGATAAAATCTTGATGTACACTGTGTCCAAAATTCAGCCTCAGATGCTCTATATTCTGGGAGATATGATCCCTCCAAGTTAGGGTTCCAGCTTCTTCCAGGATTCATCCCTAAACAGGACACCTGGGGAGAATTGCTATATATTGGGCTACAAAGATCCAAATGAAATTTTGGAAGATGTTCTAGAAAGGGCATGGACTGTATGTTTTGTTTTCCTAGTTTTAGGCTCATAAGATGAAACAGTGACATGTGGAAGTTCGTACAACTTAGATGTTCTGAACAGTCCTATAACAGGTCACCTTGGGAAAATGATCATAAGTCCCAATTGGTGAAACCAATTCTAATGAAACCTCTGGTTTTGGAATAGGGACTTGCGAGGCTACCTCAATTAGAAGTTTCAGATATAGAGGAGTAGTAATTTCGGAGATAGCAAAGAAATAGTATCAGGCATTTTTGCAGGAGAAATTGAAAAACTAGGGCTTCCTATTCCGGGAGCTTCCCTCCACTGTTTTTAGAAAATGAGTACACTAGACAGCTCAAATTGAAGAGATATATCTTTCTGAATGATTCCAAGTTTTTAAAATTAGGGTTTCTCTGACAAACCCTAGATCATCCAGCTCCGGAATGGACACCTCAAATCGGTAAGATCGAATCTTTTGCTATTTCCATTTGAGGTTTTCATCAACTTGATGATAAGCTTGGTGAAGTTGAAAACTTCCAAGCATGGAAGTATTTGATCTCTCTAAAGAAAAGGAATTGGAAATCTACATGAGTAGAGAGGTTCCACTTCCAAAGGGAGATGAGGCTCCTAGCCTTACATCATAAGAACTTGGTCAAGGCCAAGAAGATCATTGCTGATTCAATCACGGATCAACTTGTACCACAAGTGTCTTCCCTAAAGACACCGAAAGAGATGTTTAATTCCTTGACCAAGCTATTTGAAGGAAATAACATACATTGGAAGATGACCTTAAGAAACAAATTGAAGAGGTAAAAGAAGAAGCGAAGAATGCAGAAGTGGTGATAGCCACCTTGAATGGCCTCCCAGGATCATGGGATTCATTCATGCGAGGAATGTGTGCCAGAAGGAAATGATTACTTTCAGCTGAATCTGGGAAGAAGAAGAAGCTCGACTCATAAGAAGAGAAGAAGAAGGGAGCAATTGAAGATCAAGCTCTCACCATTCAAAGAAGATCCCTCAAGCGATGAGGAATACGAAGAACTCAATTCTTGAAGAACCTCTTATCCATCTTATCATTTGGATAAGAAATGATGATTTCATGAATGAAGAAGATGATGAAGCATAATGATAAAGAAGGAGTTTACCCACGAAACAAATAAAAGATAAGTATTCAATTGTCATTTCATGATATTGTTTTGTATTCAGTTGATGTGTTATGCATGATAGAATGTTTGCATTAATAATAGTATGATGTGATGAGTAAGTAGCTCATGGTGCTATACACCTCTCCATTGCTACTTATCTAGAATGAAACCTCCTTGCTGACATATTGGATTAGCACACAATATCAATGATGTCATCTAGAAAGTTTCCATGAGATATGGATGAATGTTGTATTGGCTAAACAGTTGAATGATGCATAAGAATTTGTTGTTATGTATATGTTCTATGAAATGGTTCTAACCATGCTACTGGTGCATTTGAATTGTAGGAAAGGTCCTGTACAACCTCCTACAAGAAAACAAGGATGAGACTTGTTCCGAAGAACAAGTGATGACATTTCAAGATTCACTCTAATAAATTTGAAGCTCCCAGGGTCAGAGACATCGTGACGGAAGGAAGAGCTTCAGAGAGTGGTAGATCCACCTCGAAGGATGAAGACCACCATGGGTACGAGAGATAACTCAAGATGAAGAAAAGAATGGCGAAACTTCCAAACCAAAGTAAGAGGCCTCGGACACACTCTAGTTGTGTAACACAGTTGGGTGACATCATTGATGCTAACCTTTCTGGCTATGAAAGAAGTTATGATCAAAGAGTAATAGTTGATCATGGGGAATGATGTCTACGATATAGTTTCGAGACCTGAAGGGAAGTCTGTAGTATATTCCATATGGATCTACCAGAACAAGTGTACAAAGCAAGGTTTGTTGTTTACCTCAGAAAGAATAGACTATGACATGACATACTCTATTGACCAGACCCACTAGAAGTATATATCAAGAATAGAACCACCTGTACAGAATGAAGAGGGAAGATGATACTCCACTTCAAGGGGAGTGACTACAGAAGATATCTGAGTTCGACATGATACGAAATGATGGATAGCTTCTTGATGGATCGAGACTTTACCAAGAGTAAAGTGGGTTCCAACCTTCAAAGTTGAATGCAGAGGACTAGGATATGTTGATGACCTAACAAGATGAACTCATAGAAGATGTTATGATGAAGGAATACTAGAATGATGTTTGGGATATAGTACTCAAACCAGAAAGCAAGAATTGGTATCCTCCAAATGGATTTGCAAGATAAAATATGTTGTTGATAGAAGTAAGGAAAGACTTGTGGCTAGAGGTTTTTATTAGAAAGAGGGAATTAATTATAAAGAGACACTTCCTCCAAGAAGCAAGGTACACTTCCTTCAGAACTATCATGGTAGTTTCTTCCATGATGAAGTAAAGACAAGCCTTCCTTAATGGTATGATTGAGGAAGAGTTTTACATTGAATAGTCATGAGGATTTGAAGTTGAAGACAGATGGAGTCACGTATGCAAGTTGAAGAAGGCCCTCTATGGCCTGAAGCAAGCTCCCAGAGCTTGGTATGGAAGAATAGATAGTTTCCTAATGAGCATGGGCTTTGCCAAGAGTAAAGTCGATCCTAACCTTTACTACAAGGTTGTAGAAGATGGACCTGTCATACTATTACTATATGTGGATGTTCTATTTATGACAGGGAATGAGAAGCAGATTGTAGAATGCAAGAAGAAGTTCACTGAAGAATTTAGACCTTGGTCTAATACTTTATTTCCTAGGTTGGGAAGTATGAAGGAATATTTCTCTATCAGGAAAAGTAGTGGAAAAGTATGCAGTGCAAGTTTTGAAAAGATTTGATATGTTTGAATGAAAATCCGTGGCCACACCGATGGATTCCAACCTGAAGTTATTAGCCGATGACTCATCATAGTTAGTGGATGTGACTCAATACAGACAAATTATTGGGTCATTGATGTACTTAACAAATACTAGACCAGACATTTGTCTTGCTATGAACACCTTGAGTCAATATCTAGTTCAACCTAGATGGGTTCACCTGATAGCCGCAAAACATGTGATGAGATATCTGAAAAGGACTATAGAATTTGTTCTATACTATGATGGAAACCATGACTATAGATTGTATGGCTATACACATGTAGATTGGGTTGGAAGTATCTCAGACAGGAAAAGCACATCAGGTAGATGCTTTTGTTTGGGGTCTACTATGAGTTCATGGTTTAGCAGGAAACAATCCAGTGTTTCTCTTAGCATGACTGAAGCAGAATACATAGAAGATTGCTATGCTAAGTTGTGAAGCCATATGGCTTTAGAAGCTGATATCAGGTCTCTTTGACCTGAAGATGGATACTACAATGATTCTATGTGATAACCAGAGTTGTGATGATAGAGAACCCTGTGTTCCGTCATAACACATAGAAATCCGGTATTTCTACATACGAGATAAGATGCAAATGATGATGTTTTAGTATTTACATACTGTAGATGCAGATGAGGGTGATTCAGTACTTCTATACTGAATATAGAGATGATGATGTTTCAGTATTCCCATACTGAAGATATAGATGATGTTTCAATATTTACACACTGTAGATGTAGATGATGGTGATTCAATATTTCTATATTGAATATAGAGATGATGATGCTTTTAGTATTTCTATACTGAATATATAGATGATGATGCTTTCAGTATTCACATATTGGAGATATAGATGGTGATAGTTCAGTATTCACATACTGAAGATGTAGATGATGATGGTTTAGACGATGATGCTGACGAAACCTCTATCTTGAGTAAAGTTTGAAAACTTTCGAGACAAGCTTGGTGTTGTTTGGAAAGACCTTCCTCGAAAGGGGGAGTAGTGATGTTGTAGTGGGATTGTATCATCCCTGGGCACTTTCCCTAAAGTGATCCGGTGACCTCGGTCCTCAAGAATGAAGGGATTGTATCATTCCGAGACATATGTCCATAATGGATCCGGTGACTTCGGTCCTCGAGAATGTAGTGGGATTGCATCATCCTTGAACTTCTGTTCAAAATGTATCCGGAGGCTTCAGTCCCCGTGAATGTGATGGGATTGCATCATCCCTGAACTTCTATTCAAAATGTATCTGGAGGCTTTGGTCCCCGTGAATGTGGTGGGATTGCATCATCCCTGAACTTCTGTTCAAAATGTATCCGGAGGCTTCGGTTCCCGTGAATGTGGTGGGATTGCATCATCCCTGAACTTCTGTTCAAAATGTATCCAGAGACTTCGGTCCCCGTGAATGTGGTAGGATTGCATCATCCTTGGACATAGTCCTAAAGTGATAGGGACTGATTATCCCGTAGTCAATCCGGTGACTTCGGTTGTCGAGAATGTGGTAGGATTGCATCATCCTTGGACTTAGTCCTAAAGTGATAGGGACTGATTATCCCGTAATCAATCTGGTGACTTTGGTTGTTGAGAATGTGGTGGGATTGCATCATCCCTGGACTTTAAGTCCAAAAGTGATCCAAATACTTTTTTGTCTTTGAGCTATGGATTGCAGGTTGTTGCTATTGATGATGATGCTACTGATCGAAAGATCAGAGTGTAATGATGATGCCATACTGATCGAAATATCAAAGTGTGATGATGATGCCGTACTGATTGAAAGATCAGAGTATGATGATGATGCCGTACTGATCGAAAGATCAGAGTGTGATGATGATGTTGATGTTCAAAAGTTCAAAGTATGATGATGATGTTGCTGATCAAAAGATCAGAATATGATGATGATGTTGCTGATCGAAGGATCAGAATATGATGATGATGATGTTGCTGATCGAAAGGTCAAAGTGCTGAAGATGCTGTTGCTGATCGAAAGGTCAAAGTGCTATTGATGATGTTATCAATCAAAGTGGTCAAAGTGTTGCTGTCGTTGAAGATTGAAGATGAAGATTATATGATGTTGAAAAGCTTCCAATAATTTATAGATGTGTTACACTGATGATGTTGATGATGTCCTCTATCTCTCACCTACTATTGTTGTTGTTGATGATGTTGTAGAATACCATTCTCGTTAAGGGGGAGTGTTGAAATATTGTAACTTCGAAGAATATTCTATATGTATCTTTTGTGGTCCCCGATGGTCCTATCAGGATAACCACTTGTATTTCTTTATACCCCGATGCTTCTGATCGGAAGAACTAAAAAGAGTCTTGAGGAAGTCCCCTCAAATTGTAATGTGGGTCATTAGCACCCCAGTTGTGGTTACTCGAGCCTACATGATTAAATTAGGATTACTCGAGCCTACATGACTGAATTAATTATTAAGTGAACAAACGAATATAAATAGAGGTGTGGCGCTCCTCATTTGGAACACACACACTTACTTGTGTAGCGCATGAGAGAGAGAGAGAAAGAGTTGTGGCTGGAGAAGAAGGAGGATCAGTCTTTTGGGTTTTAACTTTTATCTTTTCGGGGCATCTATATTGAGGAAGCTTTTGCTGGGTTTTTCCCTTTAGGGTTTTCCCAGGATAAATCTTTGTGTTCTTTTTGTATGGTTGTGCTTGTCTATCTTTTAGTGATCTTTTGGCTTATGGTTATGCTGTTATGATGCTAAATGTTTTAAGATCTGATATAACCATTAAAATTAAACACTAATTCCTTGCAGAAGTGATGTATAGTCTTTTTGACTTTGCGTAACTGCATACAAATGAAACAAAAGTTGGCAGCTACTTCTTTGGCTTAAAAATACATGACAGTGGCACGTATGCATGTGGTACTTGCTTAAACTATAGCAGTTACATGAACCACAAGCAGCTACGCAGCTTGCACTTGGTAAGCAGGCATTACCGTAAAGTTTTAGTTATTTCTCTTATTGGAGAATTGTTGCATGAAGAGAACGCCCTTTTTAGCATACCCAGCTGCCATTACACACTTCCACCATTACAAGGATTCAAGCTCATCATGTGGGGTTTACTAATTCTCAGTAAAAATGCTCTGAACTTAAGCTGGTATAAGAAGGAATCTTTTTGTTGTCATTCTTGCTGTTGTTGATTTGCTTTATGGTGCTTGTTAGCAACCCTGAATCAATGTTTTATTTGCTTATTTTCCTGGCGATATTTGGAATTGTACTGTATTCAGCTTGGTTTAATTGGGAAAACAATTGCATCAAATGATATTGCGTTATAAATGCAGGAAAGATGGATTCATGCAGTGGGCATAGAATGTTAATGTTGTGACATACACATATACCAATTAAACTATTTGACAATTTCCATAACTAAATGTGTGAATTCTAAGGCTTTGTTTATTTATAGTATTGTCCTTTCCCAAGCTCCTAGTGAATTGCATCAACAGATCATAGGAGCTTGTTTACATTTTTTTTGTATGAATTCCTTAAGTGTATTTCATCATCAACCAATTCAGGTACTCCTTACATCATGCTTGAAGTAAACAACATATAAATCTCGTAGTTAGCTTTT
>LPNX010806751.1:171104-181233 GCA_001517045.1 Pseudotsuga menziesii
AAAAGAATGCATGCAACAGGTTAATTAATGGAACAACATTAACAGAAATTAAATGCTCAGAACAGGAATGAAAAAACAAGACTGATAAACAGATGCCAAGCAGAAAACATAGAACCAGAGTCACAAACCAAAGTTGATAACGGAGTTCACCCCCTCCACTGGGCTACGTCTCCGGGTCCCTCTCCAACAGGAACCGATCCAATTAATGGTTTTAGAATGGTACAAATGGTTCTGGACTAATCATAGAAACTGGACATTAACAGTAAAGTCTTCAAGACCTCCTCTCTGAAAGTTACAAAACTGGACTTCAACAAACAAAAGAAGCCAAGTTATAACTGAGAATAGTCGACTTCAACAGCATGTGGATAGTTTTACGGCAAACTCTCCAATCCTGCGTTCTCAATGAACTGAGTCCCGCCCTCTCCACTGGGCGCCAGCTTCCTCTATTTAAGCCTCCTTATTCCCGTTACAAATGAGCCGAAGCGTTAAAGAGAATGCGACTGTTCACATCCCCTGCCCAATGCCAACAGGCTATTCATCTCCTTAATTGAACCAAAGAACCAAAAGAAAACGTTATCGATGCGTCGATTCCATTCCCTGAAACGTTGCCTCCAAACGGTGTACCAAACTGCAAAAACCATGATGGAAAAAAATCCCTGCGCGAATGCCTTGCTGAGTATTTGAATCGGAAGTTTTAGTTATCCGGGCGTCCACCGTTGCAGAGGAGTGATCCGCAACGGGTTCCGATATTTTACTCCAATGATCCCTGTCTCAATCAGTTGTCGACTGGTTTTCAAGTCGGAAGTTTTGTTACTTTGGTTTCCGTAGTTGCGGACGGCGGATGGCAAGGTCTCCCGATTTGACTTTTCAAACCTCGCGTCGCTGTGTGCGCCGCTCCGTAAGTTTCGGGCTTCCACTGTTGCAGCTCCCGAAAGCCTTTATATCTCCGCTGTTGTGGCTCCCGTTCCATTCTGACTTTCGATCCATCCGACGTCCATTAAGCTTCCGTCGTTGCGGCTGCTGGAAGCGTTCCGTCTTCTGATCCGCTTGTAGTTTCCGCCGTTGAGGAAGGGAAAGTCTTCTGACCTCCGATTTTGCGGAAGGAGAAAGTCTTGCGAGCCCCACCGTTGCGGAAGGGGAAATGCTTCCAACCTCTGATGTGCACGGCTTCTTTGTGTTTTCGCCATCCGATTTTCTTCAACCGCCGTTTCTGAACCATGTACCATATTGGATCTTCAAAGAGGAATAATCCGCCAGATTAGGAACTCATGGCATATATTCCAAAGGAAACAAGGCAAATATACCTCCAACTATTCTGATCAACATTTCTCAGATTCCTGGAAAATTTGAGAATGTTATATCAATGTTGATTGTTCACCTAAGGAAATTAAAACAAACACCAGTCTCTTCAAATAATTTCATGATGTATTTTCTTGGTCATATGACAAATGTCCAGGGATTGATACCCACATTATTGGACATGAAATCAAAGCTTATCCAAATTCTAAACCTGTTGAACAACTCTTACGTGCAATAAATCCTTGTAAAGCGCTCATTATTAAGGCTAAAATATAGAAGTTGCTTACATATGGCTTCATCTCTTTGGTTCCCTTAACTGAATGGGTATCCAACCCCTTTCCTATCGATAAAAAGCATGATACCATCTTTGTATGTACTGAATTTAGAGACTTTATTTGGGCTTGCTCGAAAGATAATTTCCTCACACCATTCAATGATAAGATTTTGGACGAATTTGTGGGAAGCGAGGTTTTCTCATTTATGGATGACTTTTTAGGATATGATCAAATCCAAATTAAACCTAAGGATCAACATAAGACAACATTTATATGTCCCTGGGGTATCTTTGCATACCAGAAAATGCCTTTTAGCCTAAAAAAAAATCAGAGCTACCTTTCAACGGGCTATGGACTTTGCCTTTCACGACCTTAAAATGTATTATTGAAGTTTATCTAGACGATTTAGCTGCTCACTCTCGATTGAGAGTGGATCATCTGAATCACCTGCTTTTGGTCTTTGAAAGATGCCTCCGTTATCAAATTCAGTTGAATCCTCAAAAGTGCATCTTTTGTGTAAGGGTTAAATTTTTATTGGGATCCATCATATATAAGAAGAGGATTAGGGTCGATCCATTAAAAGTCGAGGAAATAATACAATTTTCTCCCCCCCACACGATTAGAAACCTTCAGAGTGTCCAAGGGATGGCTAAATTTTTGCATCATTTTTTCTTAATTTATGCCAATTTGACCAAGGGTTTTATGAGCTTATTGAAGAAGGATACTCCATCCCTCAGGGATTAGCGAGACCAAGATTCATTTGAAGCCCTTAATAAATCCTTGGCATTGGTCCTCGTGGTTAGTCCACCCGACTATAATAGGGATTTCTTGTTACATGTGGGCGCGTCTCAAGAGATGATTGGTATGGTTCTGGGTTAAGAGGATGATGAGCTCCATGAGCATGTTATTATCTTAGCTAAAATCTTATTGATTCAAAATCTAATATACTCACGTTGAAAAGTTAGCCTTAGCGACTGTTCATGCAGTCCAACAATTAAGGCACTATATCTTGCTTCACTAAACTACGGTTATAGCTCACATCAATCCATTTCAATTCATCTTGACTGGGAAAATGATAGGGGGGGAATATAATAAATGGATTGTTATCTTGGAAGAATTTGACCTCGTATTTGTTTCGGTGAAACCAAAGAAGTCATTAGTATTTACTGATCTGATGTCAGATCTCCCTACTATGGACGAGGATTTGATTCATGATGACTCATTTGTGGATGAGCACATTTTTCTCATTTTGTTTACGGATCATTGGTATGGTGACATTATAGTCTATATTTAGACTTTGAAGGTCCCCCCTCATCTCTCAGGGGATGAGCGTCGACACGTATGACATAACGCTAAGAATTATCTCATTATTGGTTACACTTTGTATCGTTGTAGGGTAGACTCCAGTTTGCGTCGTTGTTTGACCCACGAAGAGGTTGAGTTTGTACTGAATGATTGTCACGGTGGGGCATGTGGTGGTTATTTATCTGGGCTTTCTATAGCCTAAAAGATCATAAGAGCAGACTATTATTGGTTTTCAATCTTTAAAGATTGTGTTAATGAGGTCAAGCAATGTCACTCTTTTTAGGTCTTAACACAAAACATGCGCTCACATCCTGCCTCGTTAAACCCGATTATCATCGTTGGTCCCTTCACCAAGTGAGGGGTGGATTTTATGGATCATTTACTGGGGGGAACCATCACAATATTTTGGCCATAGATTAGTTCACGAAATGGGAAGAGGCTATGCCTACGATCAAATCCGATGGTGAGATGGTCCCTCACTTCGTATTCAATCAAATTATCACCCGGTTAGGGATCCCGAAGGAGCTTATCACTGACCATGGTAGGCACTTTTTGAATAAAATGATGGTAAAACTAGCTTTGAAATTAGGGTATAATCAAGAACATTCTTCTTCTTACTATCATCAAGAGAATGGGAAAGTCAGGGCTGTTAACAAATCCCTTAAGGCCATTCTACAAAAAACCATAAGCCAAAACAAAATGATTTAGCATATCATGCTATTCTCTGCTTTGTGGGCTTATCAAACTGCGGTTAAGACTGCCACTGGATTTTCCCTATATCAACTGGTACATGGGGTGGAGTCGATTTAACTGGTTGAATGCTAGATCCATTCATTCAAACTAGTGATAGAGTTTTTACATGACACTTTCGAGTTAGAGGAACATTTAGTCCACATAGAGAACCTAAACAAGAAGTGTCAGGATGTTGTGTAGCTCTGGAAATAAATAGGCGTTGTTTCAAAGCCCAATATGATAAGTATGTCCGTCCTCGTCGTTATAGTGAAGATGACTTGGTTTTCTTGTATGACCAAGTTAGTGAACCTTTAGGGTCAGGTATGTTCAACCCCATGTGGAATGGACCTTATATTGTGAGACGTGTCCTATAGAAAGGTGCCTATGAGTTAGAGGTCTATGGGGAATGCCTTGAAGGATCCTAGAAATGGACTCTATCTTAAGAAGTAATATGCTTGCACTTCAACTCATGTTGGTACCTTGTATATTACTGTACAGTTTTGTATAGTTTGTTTCCGGTTCCATTGTAGTGTTATCATTTTGTTTACATGCTTCATATTCTTTGGCAGATGTCAACAAAGTCTTCGATATACTTAGGATTCGTTGATGGTGCCAGTCACCATACCCATAAATTATCTTTGTCTTCTTGGGTTATCTATGCACCTAAGGGTCAACTAGTGTCTTCAGGAGGATTATAGGCTTTGACCATCTTCAATTAATGTTGTCGAGTATAGTGTTGTGATTGAACTATTATGCTATGCCATTTCAAATGGTATTCTATCTCTTGAGGTTCTCCTGGACTCATAGTTAGTTGTGTCCCAATTGATTGGCATGTACTGCATTGGAGATCCTACATTATTGAGAAGATCCTCAAGGGTAATATTGTTGGAATGACAGTTTGATTACATTACATACATTCACATACCTAAACATTATAATCAAGTTGTTGATTTATATGCAAATTATGTTTTAGATTGGCATTTGTCACATCATTAAAAGAACATGTACATAAAAACATTCACATTCAAACACGTGTATATATCAAACTTATCACTATAAGTATTTATTTTCGAATCAGAGTTCAAAAAATGATATCATAGTACACAAATGAGATTTAAGCCTATAAAATATACATGACCGATAAAAAATGAATATCCATACATTTATGCCTATGGGCCTGGATGATGATCATGGTAACAAAATAAATCATTTTCCAAACACCTGAACAACCCAACCGATGGACGGGGTACCCCAACCACACGCCTCTACATTTACTCGGGTAAGTCCTCAACTTGCACCATGGGGATCTTGTTTGTAACTCAGGACATGTTGCCATGTATGTTTTGTAATTTCTGCTCGACATCAACGCCGATCATATCATCTCCACTTCCCCTATGTCGATGTCATGGGAAACCATCCGATCATCGTGGACCTACGTATGCGCAAACAAACCTAATGTCAATACTTGATACCACCAAAACCATGTTTTTGATTTTGATATATATATAAAGTACAAAAAAATCAGATAATTCAAAAATATAAATGGTATCTTACCAATATCTCCTAATGTAGACCGCGGTGGTAGTGGCATGTCTCAATCTCCATGATAGTTGATCCTGGCATAAGGATAGTCATTTATGGCGATGATTTGACATCGCCGCCATTGGAAGAAGTCAGGTGGGAAAGGAGTGGGTGCCCTACCTCCCTTTAATCTCCACATCACATCCATCCAACGTGCCTAGGTTGGATCATGTATACTGTGAGGAGGGACCTCAACTCTAGGGATAATACTCAATACCCTCTCAAAAAAGAAAGTGCTTAATATGCTAGAAAACCCAAAGTTTTTTATACGACCTAGCTTGCAGTCTGTCAACTGTGGTTTCATGATGTTCAACAATGAATTACTCCAGTCATAAACCGTGGGACTCATGCATTCTAAAACATAGAACATGAGAGGTTGTGATTCCTGATGTAGTGATGTCGACCCCGCTATTCTAGCCAACACTAGAATGATTACCTTGAGACCGAGGCTCTAGATTGCATTTATTAGGACTTGATTCCCCACTTTTTCAGTTTCTGGAACACAATACACAACTATGTATTCATTGATGGTAAGTCCTCCACCTACTCCAGGAGCCCATATATTTACTACCTCACATCGATGTGATATTCCATTAATGAATTAGATATCGTATACCTTGAGTCTCAGCGACATCCCATATAGCATGAATGCCTCTATGTATGGATCCCAATAGTTCACGAACATTTGCAAGAGTCTTGGTTGAGCCCTCAAGCTCCCAAGGTTCCAAAAATTATAAATACCACATATTTGTAGTGTTTGTTGAGCGTTTGCATCGCCATGAACGACCCTATAAACATCCTCATGTTCTCATTCTCTCCACTCAAGCACCATCCTACCAAAAGAAACCAACTTGTGTGAGTTTTTAACCTTAAAAATTACATCAAAAACCTTATACGTGGGTTATAGTGATAACAGGCGCATATATATATGGGAAAGATTTGATTTTCCTACATACACACAGGCCTATATGTGACCAAATGACCTGTCACCCACCACGTGGGCTGAGAAACTCACCTCTCATGGACCAAAACTTAAAAATTCACCATGAGAATCGGAAATTAAAACATTGAATGGATAGAGCATGATATTGTGAGTTAGCCAGTCCTGACGGCTGTCGATTTCGTGGCTTGTAGCTCCCAAAATATGTGTATGAAGTTTGGGGGTCCAACAAGCTCCAAATGCACTATGATGGGTTAAAAACCAAATGGTAAGGTAAAAAATTGATTTTTTACTATTTATTAAAAAAATTTACCCACTTTCCTATAGTTTGGACTCTTTACTGACTATTCTACTTGTTTTCGACAAATATCGTTGTGTAGGGTCCTCTTTTGGTGCACTTTCGTTGATATTTTAGCCCATTCATGCCCATGAAAGGTATAAAACTAAAATGGAATATAAAATAGGACCACTTTCCACGTGCATTATGCATTATCCCATGACTATGCCAAATTAACCATAGGTACAAACCCACTTCTTGATGTCATAGAACCATTCCACTACTACTAGAAGTGGAATTATGTAAGCAGTAGAGCTTCCCAAATCATGGGAACCCTAGTTATATCTCATTTTTTCATTCAGTTCCCATGTTGAGAATCCCTCCTTTAAGTATGGGAGTCCGTTGTAGTCCCACCATGCCTTTAAACATAAACCTCTTACTCTTTCTTACCTTTTATGTTGTCCATCTCCTATCGGAGGACTCCCATTCTTATCAAGTTGTAATTGCATTGCATGCATCTGCTTGCTATATTGAGCTTAATTTTGTCTCCCTACTTCACTTTTATAAGCCATATATCCCAATATTGTCTCAAATCTAGCTAAGCTGAGCCTCTTAGTTATCTTTTGTAGCTTTATTATCCCATACCTAGAGGAGACATCACCCAAGTGTCCTTATCCTACATATGATTCATTTCATTGAGCATAGGTATGTTCCACTACTTAGAAATATTTTGCTTTCCTGTAACACTCGTTTTGTCCTTGTTGTACTATAAGAAATTTTTCTATTTTTTAAGCTTTTGAATATGAAAAAGACCAAAAATTTCATAAAACATAAAAATCCATATGGGAAATGATATTACCTTACATTGGAAGTTGTCGTGTCACCTTCGAACAGAGCACAGTCCATGAGTCCATTCATCATTGGTTGGGTTTCTAGTATAACTTTAAGACCTGTACTCTATATTCCAATTTTTCTCCATCAATTGGTTATGATTCTAATCACTATGGAGCCTCTATTATTGCCTCATGTGTCATAGAGTTGTCCCAGTTTGCACTTTAAGTCTGTGTTTCCTAAGTGTCTCCATCTACCTTATGTTCTTGTTCGAAGGAAGCATTTAACCTGATTCATCCATTCCTAAATTATGTTGACTATGCATGTCGTTCATTCTCGATACATTGGTTATTGGTTCGTGCACATCTGGTTTGCACAAGTTCTTCCAAATTATACAACCTTGATGAGTACCTCATGTTGGTTGATGGGAAATTCCTTAATGCCCTCCTTTCAACATATTCCGTTACATCGAATTTAGATCATTTATTCTGGAATCGGGATCTAGAGTCCATTGATTTCCTTGAGTCTTGTAGTCATCCATGGTAGGTTCACTCACCATCGATAGATTTCAAAATACACCAGTGTCCCCTAATCGATGGATTTTATCAAGTGTCTGACCTCAACACATCTACTCACACTTGATGGAATGCACTATGTATCTTGACTCCCGTTTTCATTATCAGTGGGATGTCTCTCATCAGTTAATGGTATACTTCAATGATTAGTAATCAGACGATGGTCCATCATGTTCGATACCAACACCTTTATTCACGTGATGGGACATATACTATCTATGGTTCATGTAGAAGGCCTCAGAGTATGGTGGAATTTCATATATGCTATTTCTTTGATCATGATAGTATTTATGATATTTTAGTTCTCATACCAAAGCAATGTACCTTCTTATGTACCATATGTCTTCATTCAGTATGGAGACCATACTTCACTGTGTATTATACATGGTGATTACCACTCAAGTAATATATATATTATGCATATTCATGGCCATTGTACTGATATGTATCTAAGACTGCTATGTATACTTCATATCTACAGTCATATTAGAGAGTTAACATTCTATTATGCTGATGAGTAGTTGGTTCTTCCACCTGGTTCTTCATTACTACACTCCTATGGATATTATAATGTATTTCAAGCATTGTGTACCCCTATGAAATCACACATTGGGGAGCATATGTTATAGCGTGATTTTCCACACTTGATGCATCATGCCTTTATGGTCTTTCCTTGTCCCTATGCAGAATCACTATACCCCATTTACTCATCATAGCCTTGATGCTCCAATTTAACCCTTTAAAAACACTTTTGAAGATACATGTGGGTCACAAGTCTACAACTCGCATATACACAACTTTCACCACTGTCACCTGCATACATCGGGTTTTATGCTCAAAAAAAAATATTTGGAGTTTTCCCCATCAAGAAACAAATGACTTGATCCTTGGCCTTCCATATGCCGAGAAATGATTCGATTCGACCCTTCATTCCCTATTGAAGGGCTATATATTGACCTATTGTGAAGCATTTGAGGAGGAGAAATTTGGAGAGTTAAGAGATTATAGTGAAATTTTGTCCTATTCTTATATGCTTGAGTTCGCATCACTTTGTCCTTTTAGGAAGCCATTAGTTATCTTTCCCAAGCTTTCCATTGTCTTTGTGAGCTTGCCATTTTAAGGGGGATTGAAGTGGTGGAGGCCCAAGTGGAGGGACTCGATTTTGCAGTTCCTACAAGGTTCCGACAGAGGTTGTCATTTTGTATCTCTGTTTGCCATAATAGAAATATCCATTTCTCATCCAATTTCATGTGTTATTATGAATATTTGAATCCATGGATGTAATTGATTTGTATACATGTTTGAATTGAATATGCTAGATTAGATACTAACACATTATATATCATGCTTGTATATATCTTTGTTGTTTAGGACGAAGTGTAGGGACAAGTTTTGATTGAGAGCTCAACAATGGTCATCTTCAAACATCTGGTTGATGTACAATTATTATCACTTAGTGATTAGTTTCTTATATATATATAGCATGCCCGAGAATGGATTGATTTATCGTGTCATACCGTCTATTGTGGTCCACCCCAAGCCATAGGAAGTTTTTCTCTGTAACACCATACATGGGATTGGATTGGAGAGAGTGTCAAAACATCTTCTTCACCCGTGATGAGCCACGAAATGATAGAGGTAAGTAAATTTAGAATTATGTTTAAATTAATCAGCTAGTTTCATTTTATTCTCTTTATACTTAATGCAAATGAAATATATTTTAAATTGTTATATTAAAATCATGTTTAATGAAATTGTCCAATTATTATTGTCATGTACGATATATTTTACAGATATCGGGACTTTTGATGTTGATGTCGAGCATCCTCCGGATCATGATGAGGAGGAGATAGAGGTGGAGGTTGATCAACTTGAGGTCTCCTAGTAAGTTTCTAGACCAGGCCGATAGAGGCCAAAGGAGAGGTTTTAACAAGATGTCGTTGATAGGATAACGATATTTCTAGAAGATGTGGGGGTTCATCCTGTACCTACTAGATACATTATCAGGGGCCCTCTATTTTTGGAGTCGTGGAGGATTATTCCTCATGATTTGAATATATTGATGCAGCATGTTGTTGGAACATATGATGTTATATCTACTACCCATCATAGCTGTTCGACACATGCAAGTATAGATCTTTGACTGGCTCCTAATCCACCTCCATTTCCATCAGCTGCTTCGACTACCAACATAGCCTCCACATCTCATGCACCTCCTCCTCCACCTTTGATGTCTCATCCACCTCCTCTCGATCCTCCTTTATCATCTCAGACATCTCTTCCACCTCGTCCTCCTCCACCTCCCTCTCCTTCG
>LPNX010806751.1:183545-202253 GCA_001517045.1 Pseudotsuga menziesii
GAAGGATCATTCCCATTACCATTACCTAATGAATACTCATATAACATACGTCAATCATCTATACTTACTAACAACACATTAATGGTATTTCCACCATCATAATAATCTTAACTTCAAAAGATATCTGGTTAAATATTACTTACTAGTTCAACACATTAATAGCATTGCCACCATCACAATAATTTTAACTTTAAAAGATATGTGGTTAAATAACTTATTGGCTCATGACAATAATGATCACATGTGTATAGTGTTTATGGTTTATTAACCACCATTCATTAATGATAAACTTTATGAATGTTTTAGCTACTCTTGAACATCAAAATTTGTATCATGATTGTGTACAAAGTCTTAATATATGTGTTTAAGTAACATGGTCCAAATCTCATTCATTGTGTACTTAAAGAGAGAGTAATTATGTTAGAAAGACAATATTTTACAAAACATTAACTTAGGTCAACTTGCATAAATAAAAACAAAGAACATATAAAGGTAAGAGAATGACACCCATATACATGGTTCACCCCAACCAGGGGCTACATCCACAAATAATTGTTAATCTCTTTATTATTTTATCCATCAAAGAGGGTTACAAATTTGTTGTGCAATCATTGCAATTCATTGTCTTTTTCTTCAAAGACTATTTACAACAGACTAAGACTAAGTCTTTATTATGATACATCAAGAATATAGAACTCGTATATGTAATTGCGGTCTAATATAATTTAACTCATTGTTATTAAGGATTTACCCTTTCCTCACCTAGTCCACGTGTAATGCGCCCACTCTATTTATTAGTAACACAAAAAGGTATTTAGAGCACATCCTGATGAATATGATTGTCATTGATGACATACATTAATGAAAAAGATCAAATTAGGACATGGCAGACTTGACTTGGTGATATGGAAAGTTGGAGGACAAGCAATTGAAGAAGATGACATGGAAAGAAAATGACCCATTTTGTGGTCATTTGTGACTTAATGAGGTCATGGACTCTTGAAGATGGCCCTAGGGCTTGGAAAAGACATGGTACCCATATACATTGTGCATAAGGACTTGGAGAAGGAAAGCAAGGATAATAAGGTGACATGGAAACCAAATGTCAAGCAAGAAAGCATGACAAAGATAAGAGGACATGACAAAACAAGAAAGAAATGACTAGCATTGATGGCTTGAAGGACAAGATGGACAAGGAAAATGAAGGACATGGCATTGACAAGGGTATGGAATACAATGGAAAATGTGGCAAAGATGATAATATAGACTTAAGAAGAACATAACTTGATGAAAAAGTATGACAAGGCATAGACAATAACTTAGAAAGCATTCCCTTATGGTCTAACCCCAACAAAAATAAGGATGGTGTACATCCATTAAGCCAAGGAGAGTAAAGGTACCAAAGCCTTAAAGCATTGAATAAATAAAATTCTAATTCAATTAAAAACAAAATAATAAATTGTTTATTGTTACAAGTCGACTAGAAAAATAAAATTAAAATCTGAGATAGGTTGGCTCCAAATTATAGGCAAAAACTAGTATAAATACCCAGTCCACTTCATTCAAAAAAGAATCAAAAAAGTGCTCTGAAGTAGCGAGCTATTTGAGGAATTTCGGATCCATTGAAGAGCATGTATACTGAGGAATTTTGGATCTGTTGAAGAGCAGGTAAACTCAGGCAGTCGCAGGAGGAGCAATTTTGCAGCTCTGTGATTTTCGGATGGATGCACTGAGGTAACAACAGTTTGATATTATAATCTTTATCTCTGATTTTTTCAGGTCTATATTTACTGAGTAAATTTGGGAGTGACATGAAGTTACAGTTGATGATGATTTAACATAAACAATCTAAACAAAATTTGAAGATAATGCCCTAGAGTACAACATGAAGATATTGTTTTCTGGGTTTTACCAAGATAGTGACAAAGACATACATGTAGATGAATTTGTTGTGGACGGTATGAGGATAATAATAAAGTTCTAGTGATGGACATGACATCAGAATGGCGATAGGGCAGCAAACAAAATGATGATTTTGACAAAGACATGCTTGGAGATGTGGCTATGAATATAATGATGATAAAAACAAATACTGATGATATGCATGGACATAAAGACGATGGACATAATTGATGAAGACATGGTGACTATGTGGATAGAATGCTAATGTGGATAATCTTGGACCAAATTGAAACGTGCAATGATGTAATTGATAAAATGTAATGTGACTAATGTGTGTATTAATACAAGCAGGGACTTGTACATATTTTCTTAGTTGGATCTAAAAAAATACAAAGCTGAGTCTTGGAATAGAAGTAGGTGCTTCTGATTCAGTAAGTGTTCAATTACCTCATGGTTGTAGCTAATTGAACAATTATAAAAGATTACAAAACTATATCTTGTGTCTCTTGCATGGTGTTGTTGATAATGTGTTTTATTTGATGAAAGACATATGGTAAATTGTTTATTGAAGAATAGTCTATTAATGAATATGATATTGAAGTAAATGTGAAATTATGATATAATATTTAGAGTTTGAAGAAGTTGAAATTGGAATAAGTGTAAGCTAAGTAACTCACCCCCCCTCTCTCAGTGAGCCCTCGTTTCTAACAATTGGTATCAGATCCGACCTTCAACATAAGCCTAACAAGCTTGAAGGGATTTGGGGACACAATATGGAAGGATCAACAAAGCTCATTGACCATGAAGTTCTAGTCTTGGAGAAACCAGATTATTTTGGATGGAGAAGTAAATGAAAGGTTACTTGAAGCAATTTGGTGTTTGGTAAATATTGGTTAACCCACCTAAACATCCCAGAAAGAAGACAAAGGCATCATTTGAGAAAGACAATAAAGTTGCATTGAATTTTTTTATGGATGGACTCTCAAGCCCTATCAAAGAAAGCATTGGAAAGTACACTTCAGCCAAGGATCTTTGGTTCAACTTGGAAGAAGCATGCCAAAGGAGGAGTTAAGACATAGAAAAGGAAACAAAAGGCAAGGATGAAAAGCAAGAAGAAAAGCATGTACAAGCTTAAGATACAAGTGAAGGTAAGCACTCTTCAATAGATGAAAATTTAGAATGTAATGATGATGGACTTATACTTACGAAAGATGAATACAAAATATTGTTGAAAGCTAATAATGAATTTACAAGCACATTGTTGGATATTGATCTTAAATTCAATCCAAGACTCGAGAAGAAAAATTTGAGGTCATTTTAAAAATACAAAGAGGAGACAAAAGCTTTGTTCATGAGAATGAAAATTAAGAACAAAGGCTTGGAAGATGATCTAGAAGACCAAAAGAATGAAATTGGAATATTGAATTCTAATTTAGCAAGAGAAGAAGAGAAGAATGATAACATCCCTACAGAGCTTGAAGAGATAAGAAGAGTTAATGTTAGATTGAAGACTCGGCTGGAATAAGCCAATAGAATAGAATATGTTTTGAAGTTTTAGCTGGAAGAAAACGAAAAGAAAAATTAGAAGCTTGAAATGGAAATCGTTGGTCTTAACAAGAAATTTGAGAAGTCAAAAGCTCAAGTAATGTTCAATGAAAGTTCAGTAATATTGGATGAAATTCTAAAGTGTCAAAGGTCTCCATTTGAAACATCTGGCCTTGGGTACAAAAAGGTAGATGACAAAATTGGACAAGTCAAGTGGTCCACCAAGACTCCTGAAGTTGTATCCGCCTCTCTCAAAGAAGAGAGCAAAGCTTCGAATGCACCTGCACAAGACAAAAAAAGTTTTGAAAGATAAAGTATTAATCAAGAAACTAGGACCAGTCTTCAAAGAAAGCTAAGAACAAAAGTATATCCAAGATGGAAACAAATTCCCATGTATGAAAATAGATTTAATGATTATTGTTATTCTTGTAATGATTTTGGTCATAGTGCAATGGATTGTACATTCCAAGGAAGAAAACATATTGGAAGTCGAAGTGGTCAAATGAGATGTTAGGCATGTGATCGAATTGGACATGTGGCTGCCAATTGTCACACATTGAGATGCTTCACTTGTGGTGGTGTTGGCCATAAAGCCCAAGTTTGCACAAGTTCAAGAAGACAATTCATGAGAAGTTTCTCATACCCATCAACAAGAAAAGTCAATGATTCTTGGAAAAAGAATGACACAAGCAGATCTAAAGACCAAAGAACAAATGACCAAGGCCAAGTACAGTCTAAGGTATGGGTAAGGAAGAACATTCTTCTAGATCTAAATGAATTGGATGATAAGTGCACAAGTGAAGGTGGCTACCATACAGCAAGCTGAGACTGGGGTCTCTCAAATATTTCAATACACCTTGAGTTTATTATGGAGGATGAACTCAAGGAGAGTTGATGTCTACTCCAAGAAGAAATCAGGTCCAAGGATCGTGGGATACTTGTTGTTGGATCTGATTGTATGACTTGTATCAATTTGAAGTATTCTGAACAAAGGAATCTAAGACAAAGGGATTATGCAAACATCAAGACACATAATATTCTAACCTTTGTATATGTACAATGGGTAAATGTTCTGACCAAAGTGATTCATGTAATTGAAGGAGAAGAAAAGCAATAGTACAAGAAGGATGTTCTCAACAACCATGTGTGAGATAAACATGAAAGATTTGAAACATCCAGAGATAAACAACCTTGTAGATGATGATTATAATTTTTTTATTGCAGAAGTCATCATTGCAGAATTTGAAAACGAAGAGGTTTGAAGTGTAGTATGAAAAACTTACTAATACCAAGTAAGGGCAACTTAGGTCAGACTTGAGCAAAATTTGCTAAGTATACTAATTACTCTTTGAAGCTATGACCTAAATACAAGTATGACATCATTATTAGAAGCAATTTTGATATTTTCTTTTGTTTTTGAAAGTTATTGGCTGAAAGGAAGCTTTGAGCAAGCACTCAAAATAGTACATTCAAACATCAGCATAAGATAGTGAATGAAGAACCAGGTTGGAAGGTTAAACAAACTCGAAATTTGGTGATGGATGAGGACACTATTTGCATTAAAATAATATGGTGAATTCCAGTATTGTAAGAGTGCAAAAATGAGAAGTAAGTCAAGAAAATCATCTGCAACATTTATTGAACTCGGAATATAAATATGTAAACATGAAGCATTCACTAGGAAAATTAAATTCTTGATCTTGAAGCAAGCAATTTAGGTGACAAGTACAACAGTACTTGATAAAGGGAGCAAGAATACCCAATAATGGAAAAGATTGATGTTGATAGGGGGAGCTTGAGAAACCTAAAACAACTGCAGGAGTGTATTCAACCTGATTTGAAGTCTTGAGAAAGATTGGCATTAATGAGCAAAATAAGTAATTGTCAAATAAAAATTGAGTTGGATCCAAGTTGGTTGAAGTTGGAAAGTGAAGCATCCACAGAGTATATATGAAAGGGGCCCGTGTCTATATAGACAATTATAAAAAAATTAAAGACGGAAAATGATGGAATATCAAACTCAGCAAATGATCTTGTGATGTATTCAAAGCTAAAAAAACTGGGTATTTTGAAGCCTGTAATGGCTACTTGACCCAGTTTTGTCATTAACGTCAAAGGGGGAGAGAAATTGTAGTTTCCATCAATGACAAAGAGGGAGATTGATGAATATGATTATCATTGATGATGATACATTAATGACAAAGATGAAATTAGGACATGGCTAACATGACTTGGCGATTTGGCAAGTTGGAGGACACGCAATTGAAGAAGATGACATGGAAAGCAAACGACCCATTCTGTGGTCATTTGTGAGTTAATGAGGTCATGGACTCTTGAAGATGGCCCTATGGCCTAGAAAAGATGTGGTACCCACATACATTGTGCATAAGGACTTGGAGAAGGAAATCAGGGATAATAAGGTGACATGGAAATCAAAGGTCAAGCAAGCAAGCATGACAAAGATGAGAGGGCGTGGAAAAACAAGCAATAAATGACTAGCATTGATGGCTCGAAGGACAAGATGGACAAGAAAAATTAAAGACATAACATTGACAAGGATATGGAAGACAATGGAAAATATGGTAAAGATGATGATATAGACTTGAAAACAACATAACTTGATGACAAAGTATGACAAGGCATATATAAGAACTTAGAAAGCATTCCTTTATTGTCTAACCCCATTAAAAATAAGAATGGTGTACATCCATGAAGCCAAGGAGAGTAAAGGTATCAAAGCCTTAAAGCATCGAATAAATAAAATTTAAATTCAAATAAAAACAAAATAATAAATTGTTTATTGTTACAATTCGGCTCAAAAAATAAAATTAGAAATTGAGATAGGTCGGCTCCAAATTATATGCAAAAACCAGTATAAATACCTAATCCACTTCATTCAAAAAAGAATCGAAAAAGTGCTCTAAAATAGCGATTTGTTTGAGGAATTTCGGATCTGTTTAATAGTAGGTATACTGAGGAATTTTGGATATGTTGAAGAGCAGGTAAACTGAGGCAGCCGTAGGCAAGTGGTGGAAAATTCAGTGGAATAAGGAGCTTTGAATTTCAGGTATCTGAGGCAACCATAGGAGGAGCAATTTTGCAGCTCTGTGATTTCCGGATGGGTGCACTGAGGTAGCAGCAGTTTGATCTTATAATATTTATCTCTGGTTTCTTTTCGACTCTATGTTTACAGATCAAATTCAGGAGTGACATGAAGCTATAGTTGTTGATGATGATAACATAAATGGTCTAAACATAATTTGAATATGATGCCCTAGTGTACATCATGAATATATTGTTTTCTGGGTTTCACCAAGATAGTGACAAAGACATACATGTAGATGAATTTTTTGTGGACAGTATGAGCATAATCATAAAGTGCTAGTGATGGACATGACAACAGAATGACGTTAGGGAAACAAACAGAATGATGATTTTGACAAATACATGCTTGGAGATGTGGCTATGAACATAATGATAATAAAAACAAATACTGATGATATGGATGGACATAAATACGATGGACATAATTGATGAAGACATAGTGACTATGTGGATAGAATGTTGATGTGGATAATTTTGGACTAGACCGATAAAATCTATTGTGACTAATGCGTGTATTAATACAAGCAGGTTCTTGTACATATTTTATTAGTTGGATATAAGAAAATACCAAGCTGAGTTTTGGAATAGAAGTAGGTGCTTGTGATTCAGTAAGTGTTGAATTAACTCACGGTTGTAGCCTTTTGAAAAATTATAAAAGATTACAAAATTATATCTTGTGTCTCTTGCATGGTGTTTTTGATAATGTGTTTTATTTGATAAATGACATATATTAAATTGTTTATTGAAGCATAGTCTATTGATGAATATGACATTGAAGTAAATGTGAAATGATGAAATAATATTTAGAGTTTGAAGAAGTTGAAATTGGAATAAGTGTAAGCTCGTTGATTCACCCCCACCCTCTTAGTGAGCCATTGTGTCTAACATATCCTTGATTCACTAAAGAGAACGATGAAGACTATACAAGGGAAGACTGTATCAAAGAGTGTCTCTTATTCTTACTAATCATACCAACACCTATGTATATATATAGGCATAATAACCTCTAAAGGCCACACCCTTTCTCTTTAGAAAAAAAGTTGTTCTTTCACAATATGTTAACACTACTAAATAGGTTGCTGTCTTTTAATTATATGATGATAAATACATGAAGGGATCACCTCCACAGATAGAAGAAATTCTTTTAATATAAAAAGGTGCATACTTATAAATGTACATGGGTTTCCTATCCTCAATTTACACCAGATACAAATATTGGGAGGATCTTGATCTGTACAAAGGTCATATTTTCTTTTAAAGCATGGAAACTAAACAAAATGTATGCCCTTCTCACACAATACACATCACTAAGAAAAATAAATAAAATATTAAGCAAAAGGATATGTTTGTCTCTCTAGGGAAATTTATATGTGTTGGAGTTTAACCAACCACAATAACGGTTAACCACAAAGCCACATATTGACTTCTCCCACCAAAAGGTATCAATACAAATCAGTTTATATATGGGGAATCCAAACAATGAATAAGGAATCAGTAGCAATGTTTATCATTGGAAAAGATTCACATTTTATAGTCAAGTTAGAGAAAAGGGTAACTAAGCTTCCCCAAAAGAGACTATAACACATTTGTAAAAATGATCAATGTGTCATTGAAAGGAAGGGCACATATCTATAATGAGAGTCATCATTCATGGATTAATATCCTTGTTCATTTTTACTGCTAGTACCCTTTATTGGCATCCTCCCAGTCCAGTGTCAACCACCATCCTAGAGGAAAGTAGAGTGAACTTCCCCCCATTTGGAATTCACTTGAACAAATAATCAATCATTTCTTTGAGGTCGATGAGCAGGATATAAGTCTTTATTTAGACATCAAGAATATATAAATCACATATGTAATTGCGGTCTAATATAATTTAACTTGAAGTTATTAAGTCTTTACCCTTTCCTCACCTAATCTATTCGTAATACGCCCACTCTATTTATTAGTAACACAAAAAGGTATTTAGAGTACATCCTTCATTCACTAAAGAGAATTGTGAAGACTGCACAACAAAATACTGTATCAAAAAGCGTCTCTTATTCTTACTAATCATACCAACACCTACTTATATATATAGACATAATAGCCTCCAAAGGCCATGCACCTTGTCTTTAGAGAAAAAGTCATTATTTCACAATATGCTAACACTACTAAATAGGTTGTTGTTTTTTAATTATATAAGTATAAATGCATGAAGGGGTCACCCCCACAGACATAAGAAATTATTTTAATATAAAAAGGTACATACTTATAAATGTACACTAGTTGTCTATCCTCAATTTACACCATTTACAAATCTAGGGAGGATCTTGATCTGTACAAAGTTCATATTTTATTTTAAAAGCATGGAAACTAAACAAAAAGTATGCCCTTTTTACACAATACACATCACTCAGATAAATAAATAAAATCTTAAGCAAAAGGATAAGTTTGGCTCTCCAGAGAAATTTGTTCTTTACACAGTTAAGTAATTTATATGTGTTGGGCTTTAACCATCCATGACAACGGTTAACCACGGAGCCGCATATTGACTTATCCCACCAAAAGGTATCAATACAAAGTGGTTTATATATGGGGAATCCAAACAATGACTAAGAACTCAATAGCAATGTTTATCATTGGAAAATATTCACATTGTATGCTCAAGGTAGAGCTAAGGAGACTCTTCCCCAAAAGAGACTATAACACATTTCTAACAAGGATTAATGTGTCATTGGAAGGAAAAGAACATATCTGTAATGAGAGTCGTGTTCATGGATTATTCTCCTTATTCATTTTTACTTCTAGTACCCTTTGTTAGCGTCATCCCTTTCCAATCTCAATGGCACCATCCCATAGGAAAGTAGAATGAACTCCTCCCCATTTGGAGTTTTGAACATATAATCAGTAGTTTCTTTGAGGTTGATGAGAAGGATATTCACGTCTTGGGTTTATTTGTCCAGTTTCTAATCTACTAGTTGTCTTAATGATCATCTCTTATTTTTGGATGATATATGGAGATGGCTCCTTTCCCTGAGTTTACCCACATTTTGTCCTCCTCCCAAACAGTGCTTAGAGAAGTCTCCTTCTCACCCAAAAATTGGTTCTTCCACCTCCTCGTTCGCCTCTAATCTCCTTCCGCCCGGATGGTAACCACTCTCCCTCTTAGGTGCATGGTACACTCATTATACGCTCTCCCTCAACTTAGAACATTTTATTTATCCTATAATTGTTCCATAGGATTATCCCTAATCAAATTAGTAAATGATTTGATATATATAGAGTTATTAATTATGGTCATATTATAATGCCATGATCCATTCAAATGGCCTAAGATCACCATATATTTCATTGGTGATATCAAACAGAGTTATTAATTATGGTCATATTATAATGCCATGATCCATTCAAATGGCCTAAGATCACCATATATTTCATTGGTATTCACCAATTGCATAGTTATATAATAGCATTCTCTTACTTTTTTAATTTAGGGTGGCTATGTCATAGTCCTAGAGAACGATTAGCTTATTTTTATTTAAAAGCTTTTAGCTATATTTTTTCTAGGCATACTTGCCAAAATAAGGCTATAAATAATATATTACTTAACTTACTTAAGGTAATGTGATAATATCTACATAGCTTTAGGATGTTGCATAATATATATTATTAATAATATTTTTAGTATTTTTAGTTTTTTACATTTATATTATAAAATTTTAAGGTAATGCGATAATACCTAGTGTGCTTTAAAATGTTACATAATATATACTATTATTAATATATTTGGTATTTTAATTTTTTTTACAATTATATTATAAACGTTTATAATCTTAGCTGATACCTCTCATTTATAATTCACTTTAAAATTATTTTTACTTAAAAGTTGAAATTATATATAATTTGAAATTATAAATTTTATTTATCTTAACATTTTTATTAATAAATATAAATATAGAAAAATAATATGACAAAAAAATAATAAACTTTATTTATATTAATAAATACAAATACCGAAAGATAATACGATAAAAATAATAATAAACTTTATTTATGTGGATGAATATATGATAAACAAAAATAAATTATTACTCCAACGGTAATCCTTTTGAAAGCTGTAAGGAAAAAATAACGGTAAGGGGAAAATATTTTGTTGTAGACTTTTGTAATGATTTCTAAATGAAATGTGTATAGGATGGTGAGAGCTTGGCTATTTCATTTGGTGTCAAAATGTTATTTATGCTTTTTGATATTATTGTGATAAATATATATATTTAATTTAAACTAAATTCTATGTTTTTGATAAATTATAATGTAAAATATATAATTTATTTTTGTTTATCATATAGTTATTGATAAAATTTTAAGATAAATTAAGTTTATTATTATTTTTTATATAATTGAATAATTTGTTATATATATATATATAACAAAATATTATGAATTTAAAGGTTCGACAATTTATAAAAAAAATTATTATAATTTTGAATTATTTTACTTAAAATATAGTTAGAAATTTAAAAGTGTAATGAAGATAGCAAATACCTAAAATTACAGGTCGAAAATTTCAAAGTATAATAAAGGTAGCAAATACATGAAATTACAGGTTGAAGCATAGAGACCTATCTATTTGCAAAAAAAAAAATCAAGTTGAAGAACATTACGCTAAATACAAGATTTGCTCAAAATTGTATAAAATGTTATTAAGGAGTGAATTTGCTCATATTTATTCTAGTGTGAATCAACCCATTTCTCCACAGAAGCGATTGGAACCACAATTGCTAGAGCCGCTGCAACATGAGGGGCAACAATTTCAAATATTAAAAGAATAATCTTTAATAGTGAAGACTTTTTTTTATTACAGAAGATATTTTTTTTTCCAAAAAAAAAACCATAATTAATTGAAGTATATCTAAAAGTAGTACAAAGGCCAAAAAGGTCCACATAAAAATAGGTTGAAACCAGAAAAGGACAAAAACCATAATCTAGGGTACAAAAAAAAACCCAAATAGAAAGAGCCACGACGGAGCCAAAACTAACTCCAGAGCCTAAACTCCATGGGCTAAGACCAGGGTTCATAAAGGTTCATAACAACATCATAAATAGTCAACCAAACCAAAATAGAAATACCAGAACTTAGAATAAAATGGTAAGAGCACTTACTTCCAAAGAAAGAGAACCATTGGACTAGAACTCGAAGAAATAGAAGCCATCGAGCGCCACAAGAGCCTTCTTAGACAACAAGTATGCTTGCACATTATGCTCCCTGGAGACATGTAAGAAGGAGATGTTTTGGAAATAGTTTATCGAAAACCTAGTATTCTTCGGCCAAGTCGAGAGGAGAAGAATATTTATCCCATGAGATTTTGTGTCCGAGTCGATGATAATCCGCGAATCACCAAAAAACTAGATGTTGTCCAAACCAAGACTACAAGAAAACTGTAAAATAATCTAAAGGGAGAGGACCTCACCCTTGGTGTTGGAACCAAGGCCGCAATGCATCCAAAGCTTATAAAACTTGTCCTTATCCAACATAGAATCGCACCATCCCCACAAAACCCAGAGTCTTGTTGTGAGGACCCATAAAAAAAACCCATCATACCATTGGAGGGAACAAGCCTTGAAAACTCTAGTTATTTTTGTCGTCCAACCAATATCTTCCATGGTACAAAATTCATAGAAAGCAGCTAGACCTCTGAAACATATGGAGATAACATCTGGGGAAGCATTTTCAAATATCATTTTATTCTTGCCTTTCCATAATTCCCACAAAATGAAACAAGGAAAGGACTGCCAAGAAGGAGCCTTGAATTTCCATGAGAGGAAGCATTCAGATAGGGATTCTCGACCAACAAAAAGAGCATTTTAAAATGTGCACCACATTCTCCCAGAAGAATGTAGAGAATATGCAGGAGACAAATAAATGAAAAATTGATTCTTTATCCATACCACACATGACACAAAGGTTTGGACACAGCATACCTCTCTTCAAGAAATTGTCCCATGATAACATGCGGTTTTCCAACGCAATCCAACAGAAGATGATAATTCTATATGGAGCTTGCCAAGACCATAACGAGTTCCACCACTGATGTATACAAATAATATCTTCAGTTAACAGTTGATAAGTTAATTTTGTTGTAATCTCGCCAGAATATTTATTAAAAGACCATTTTAGAGAATCAGAGCCTTCATCCAGGACAATTGAGCTATTCTGGAGGCCTATAGTATAATATGACCATTCAATCCCCAATTTACCACAGAGGCCCATTTGTGAAGCAGTTATCCACCCATGAGGAGAAACATCACTAGTCGGCGACTTAGAGATATGATTAATTGTACAAAAGCCCTTATTGTGAAGGAAGAATAACAATACAGTTGATAACAAGAAATTTAAAGCCCCCCCAATAATAGGGTCTTCCCCTACACGAATAGCTCTACCATTTCTAGTGACCCAGGCAAGCTAGGGCCCGTAAACACCAAAAGCCTCCAAAATACCAGCCCATAAATTAGATACGCCTTTCTGTGGTTTCTTCCTACAACGAATCCATTGAGCCAAATAAATTATTAAAATATTTAACTTGGATTACTCTAGTCCACAGACTACCGCCAGAAATTTCCAGCCAAAGACTCCTAACCCTTAAAGCTAGGGAGAATTTAAACATATTTTTCAAATCCCATCCACCTTTTTCAACTGGGCTTGCAATAACATCCCATTTAACTAAGTGAAATTTCGACTTCTCTTGATTACCTAACCAAATAAAATTCATTATATTTTTTTAATTTCATTTAAAATTGATCTGAGTATTTTTCTCAAAGAGAACCAATAGACTGCTGGGTTTACTAAAACATATTTTGTCAAGATCATCCGTCCTCTGAGGGATAACCAATGTGAACGCCAATGCTTTATTATTTTTTTAAATCTTTTCAATAACCAAAGCCAATCTCCAACTTTGTATCTATTTTATTTGATAAAGTACCCAAGATATTTGGTTCCTTCAAATAGGGAATGAACATGCACCTCGAAGAGGGCACTAATCTCAACCCTTTCAATCAAACCTACACCGTGCTATAAAAGAATATATTTTTGTAGGTTTATGGACAAACCCGAGACTTTATAGAAGTTCATAATAATATCATGATAAAAACACCATTCAATGGTAGATCCCAAACGAAGATCGGGATATCATCTACAAACAGAAGGCAAGAAATAGATAGGTTGTTGCTGAAATTTATACCATTTATACTACCTTCAAATTTTGCTTTGCTAATCAACCTGCTGAGCTCGTCAATTACTAAAATGAAGAGTAAAGGAAAGAGGGGGAATCCCTGTCAAATCCTTCTAGAGGCTGCAAAAAAGTCCATGGGGCAACCATTTACAAGAACAACATAAGAAACAAATGAAACACACCCCATTATCCATTTCATAACTCTGAAGAGAAGACCAATTTGTATTAAGATCAACCTGAGGAAACCCCACTAAACGTTGTCATAAGCTCTGTTTAAATCCAACTGTAGGGAAAAGGCTTCCAGAAAGCTTCTTAGGCCACACCAATGGCTTCCAAAATATGCCTTTTCTCCAAAAAATCAAATTTTTTAGCAGTGATGCATTTGGACAGATAGGTTTTAGTCTATTAGCAATGGTTTTTAAATAATTTTATAAACAAAATTACAAAGTGAGATGGGACAAAAATCCCCCAGGTCCTTAGGTGAAGATTTTTTGGGGATCAGAGCTAAAAAGGTGGAGGTTATTGCTCTAAAGATCACACCCCTTACTCTATATTCTTCCACTACACTAAGCAAATATGGACCCATCAAATCAAAGCATTCCATAAAAAATTTCATGGTCCAACCGTCAGGGCCAGGGATTTTTGAACGCGTTGAGAAATCTCGTCTTGCTCAACTTCAAAAACGAATCTGGGAAATTAATTTATCACTTTAATTTGATCTCTTTCTGAAATGCTACTACCTTCCTTGTAATGAGACTCAAAGTGAGAGTGAACCAACTCAGAAAGATTCTCTTGATCTAAAATTTGCATACCATCTTCATTTTTCAAGGACCAAATACTATTTAAGTTTTTGAGATGTTCAACATATTTCTGGAAAAACTTCATGTTTTTATCACCAGCCTCCATCCAAGTGATCCTGCTTTTCAAACAAGACTTTTTATTTGATATCCTCATAATGCCCAATTTCTCTTGTTCAAGACGCAACAAAGTGTCCAACTCTGACTGCACGAAAATCCCATTTCCATCCTTTGAGGCAATGAAGCCTATTTGTTCTTTTATAAAGCAGAGGACCTTTGTATCCAATTCAGATCCCTTTTTATCCCAACAGATAACTTCAACTTTTAACTCTTATAGTTTCTTAGTTAAAATCTCCATTGGAGAAAGTAAATTGGATTTAAGGGGGTTAATACAGACCCGTTTCACAAGATCCTTGAACTCCTTCACCTTCAGCCATCCGTGGTTGAACTAAAAAGGTATTTTTAACTTATTAGCCCTTTTCGCAAAATGACAAATAATTGGATAATGATTCGAGAGCCTATTTGAATCAACCAAAGTCCTGTATTTATCCAAATTTTCTAGCAATGAGTTACTGAGGAAGAATCTATCCAACCATTTTACAATCCCATTTTCACCCAATCTACCATTTCGCTCGATTGGGAAAATAGGGAAAGGCTCAACATCCACCATTTTATCCTTCTCAAACATATCAACCAAAAAAGAGCTTAGTAAATCTTGTTTTGCTTTCTGCCCCCTTGTTTCATTTGCAGACCAGGTAAAGTTTAAATCACTTGCAATCAACAAATTTGGGATGCTAAGAGTACCCTCTGCCTCGATCTTGTTTCAGAAGTTTTCTTTGGAATGATAAGGGTCGTATATGTTTAGTAAATTTATTTCTTCCTAGAAGACAATAAGGCGACATGTTATATGGGTCAGCAAGGTACAGGCATATGACTTTGAAATAGAATATGTTAAAGGAAAGAACAATGTTGTAGCTGAAGCTTTATCCATATGATTGGCCTCATTATCACTCATGAGTGTATCTATAGATTGGAGGTATCTTCTCTTGGTAGAATATTTCAAAAACAAATTTTCTTGTGAATTATTAGATGGACAGATACATGGTGATAGGTACAGGGTAATTGACGACATCATCTATTACAAAAATAGAATATACCTCATCCCAGATTCAGCTTTAAAGAGAAAGACTATACAGGCATCACATGATTCACCATTATGAGGGCATCAGGGTTTCTTTAAAACTTACAGACAGATCAGAGAAAGGTTCTCATGGAAAGGCCTCAAGGAGGATGTAATACAGCATGTTAGGGAATGCGGTATCTTCCAACAGAATAAAATCGAACACACTCATTCGGTAGGGTTACTTCAGCCATTACCAATACCGAAGCAGAAATGGGGAAGCATATCGATGTATTTCATTACAGGTTTACCCAAGGTACAGGGACGAGAGTTCTTATATGTGGTAGTAGATCGGTTGACCAAATTTGCTCACTTCTTTGTTACTTCTTCCGACTATTCAGCATCACAAGTAGCCGACCGATTTTTCAGAGAAGTTTTCAAACTCCATGGGCTACCCAAAACCATTGTCAGTGATCATGACAGTAAATTCACCAGTTCTTTCTAGCAGGAGTTGTTCATATTAGTGGGGAAAGAACTTGCTACGAGCACAAGTTATCATCCTTAGAGAGACGAGAAGACGGATATTGTCAACAAATGGGTTGAAAGGTATCTAAGAAACTATGTAGCAGGACAACAAAGGACATGGATTAAATGGATACACCTAGGGGAGTAATGCTATAATACTACCTGCCATATGTCTATTAATATGGCACCTTTCAAGGCATTATATGGCTATGAGGCACTGAACTTTGCAGACTTAGCTTTTGGAGACAAAAGAGCACCAAAGGAAAATGATTGGGTACAAGACAATCAAGATATTTTTAGGGTCGTAAAAGAGAATCTACAGGAAGCTCATAATCAACATAATATATATGTAGACCGACACAGAATTGAGCAGAGTTTTGAGGTAGGAATTCTGGTATATTTAAGGATACAACCTTAGATGCAATCTTCACTCAAGAAAAAAAGGGGCAGAAAAGATAAAACCTCACTTCTATGGTCCTTACAAGGTAGTCAAGAAGGTTGGAGAGATGGATTATGAATTAGAACTGCCAGAGGAAAGAAAATTTCACACTGTATTTCATGTATCCAACCTCAAGAAAACAGTAGGACAACACATTGCTCCATCCATAGAGTTTCCTCCCTTAGATGACGAAGGGTTGCTGGTACTGATTCCAGAGAGGATCCTACGAGTTCAAGAAAGGAAACTCTGAAACAGGGTGATTCAAGAATAATTGGTAAAATGGAAAGAATTACCTATGGAGGATGCCACATGGGAGGGAGAGCAGGTATTCCAACATCCTAGTTTGTAGTTTCTTAAGGATAAGAAATTTCAAGCGGGGAGGACTGTAATGTCCTCTTCCAATTAAGCACCAAAGCACCTGCTAACCTACTTAGTTCCCATAGGTTTGAGTGGGTATCGCATAAAAGGGAATTGAATGAGGACATATATTACTTAGAACATAATGGGACACTCATTCAATATTAAAGTCATCAGTTTGATAAAGAAAGCCTTATTTCTTTAGGAGTAAAGTCAACATTAAATTAGAATTGCATGCATGCAAAAGTGGCATGTAAACCATAAAAGTGACATGCATACCCTAAAAGTACATGCTATTCTATTTAAGAAGGGTTATTGGACCAAAGAGAACATATATGATTATTATTGTTGATTTTGGGTTTTGGAGCGGCAACAACGAATGCAACAGCAACAGTTGGGGTTGAAGACGAGGTTTTAAGCTAACAAGGGTTTTGGAAGTGAAATCTATCTACCCTAATCTCTTTCTGGATAGGCCATCCAGGTCTATCATCACTTATTCATTAGTATTCAGTGATCCAACACACAAAAGGTTTATTTGCAGGTTCACATTTGCAGCTGGGGAATAGTTGGAAAACCCTAGAAGGATTCGCTGGGACCCTAAATATCAGTTTTTCCTCCACATGTCAGCGTCATCTTTCTCAACAGGTTCACTCCACTGCATAGGGTGATTATCATTTCCCGATTTTCTTACCCAGAGCAGTTATCAATAGTTACGTGAGGAAGGGGGACGTGAGCACCAGGGAGGCAAATCAATTCGTTAGGTGCCTTAGAGGAGGAGAAATTTCTGCATGTGGCATCCAGTCATAATAGGATTTGAACCCAAAATCCGATGACGGAATCCAACGACATCCGACGTAAAGTACGGATGTGTCGGATTGCAATGATGAAAAGTACTATACCTTCCGATTTCTTATATCAACATCAAATTTTCGATGTCCATAGCGTAGGTTTTTTGACGACACGTTGCAACACTATCTCACCGGTTATGCGACGGACGTCTGTCGAATTTGCGACAGACACCTGTCGAATTTGCGACGACACGTGGAGGATAAGTCATCGGATATTCGACAATAGTGTGTCAAATTTTTGACACCACATTAAGGATGGGTTGTCGGATATTCTACATCCTTAGGCTATTTTTTGAAATAATTTAAAGACACATTTCAAATAATTTAAACCCATAATTCCAACGGTAACTAGGTTCATATTGTCGGATATTCGATGACTGTCGAATTATAAATATAAACATTTTTAAACACTTTGACATGTTTTCTATAGAAGTGTTGGCACCCCAACAACTCCCCTTGATTTTTGTAGAAATGAAGGGGCCCCCATGTAAATTTTGTAAATATTTAGCTTTTAGAGATTTTCTTTCTTTTTGGTTTGCTTGACTTTGTGGTAATTTTATGGCTTTCTTTCTTTAATTCTTTAATCTTTGCGTTGTTTGTTCTTTGGCTTGGATCGATGATATGGTGATTTTGGTCGATCGATTTTGTTGGCTTCCTCACTACTCAAGAACACTTGCCTTCTCCTATTAGACTTATTTGAGTCACTTCCTTGCTTCAATTGATTTGAATTAAATTAATTTGATGTTCCGGTTTTTTGGTGGGTTTATGGTTTTTGAGTACTTTGGCACGTCAAAATATTTCAATTGAGCACTCAATTTTAATATTTCCATTTACATATTTATAGAGTGTATATTGGAGA
>LPNX010806753.1:3725-68196 GCA_001517045.1 Pseudotsuga menziesii
GATTAATTTTTGATTAATGAAAGCATTCACAGCTGCAAGCCTTTTGCACTGTTTCATTCTTCAATGGTTGAGTAAATTGTGAGATCTTCTTTGTGAGTTGTGTGTTTGTCTACAGATCTATATGCTCAAATTTAACAAGAGGCTGACAGAATTAGGCCTATCCAAATTTATTACTCTACACCAGTGGTAATGGTGACCAAGACATATGGATCATGGCATATGCGCCTTGATTATAGAGAGATCAACAATATCACCATTAAAGATAAGTTTATGATTCCTATCATTGATGAATTTTTAGATGAATTACATGGAGCAGTTGTATTCAAAAAGTTGGAAATTTTTTTCAGGTATCATCATATTCGAATGAAGAATGAACTAATCCCAAAAACAACATTCAGAACTCATGAAGGTCACTATGAATTTTTTGTCATGCCATTTGGTATCATAATGCTCCTTCCACATTTCAAGATTTGATGAATTCTATTTTCAAGACTTTCCTTACAAAATTTGTGCTGGTATTCTTTCATGATATACTAATATATAGAAATTCATAGGAATAACATATTCAACATGTTAACATGGCGCTACAACTACTAAAGGATAAAGAGCTTGTTGCTGGCAGCAACAGATCCCATTTCAGCTGCTAAAATGGGAGCCCCATTCATTGACTAAGGTAACCTTTAAGGTTATGATTTTTTGCTTATGGGGTCTTACTCGTGCTTACTGTAAGTACTATGTTTTGGTTTTTAATAAATTGCATAAATTCCTTGTTTTTTTGTTTTGTGGATTATGGAAGAATTTTTTTTCTTGCTATTTTTTCTTTTCCGTAATCCATAATGCGGAAGGTGGAAGTCCTATTTTTTTGAAGGTTTTGAAATTTATTTTCCTGCAATCTGCAACCCGCAACCCGCAAATGCAGATTGCAGATATTGCAAATTTCTTTATTTTGTTGTTTTTTCCTTTCTACAACCTGCGAACCGCAAATGTGGATTATTGATGTTGAAAAATCTTTTCACGAATAAAATATCAATTTTTCGGTTCCGCATTCCTGCAACCCGCAATGTGAATTGCGGAAATTAGAAACTTAATAAATAATAAAATTGCAAAATTGTGTTCCCGCAATTCTGCAACCGCAATGTGGATTAGGATTTGTGAAAGAGAAGGAATCCATTTTTGGTCACAAATATCATCCTGCATTTCCGCAACTCACAATGTGGATTGCGAATTGCAGAAATCAAAATTGAGAAATTGGTTAAAGTTTATTTCCGTAATTCTGTTTCCTGCTATAATCTCAACCATTTATTTTTTCAAAATCTACGGCGTAGATCTTTTTCAATGTTGGGATTGGCTAATTTAAATCATTCGAATGTTCTGATTTGTTCACCATTTCAACTTGCAATTTTTACTTGCATAGATATTTTACTGCGATTTTCTCATTGAGCCCGTGAATCCTCTTGTTTGCAAGCTATCTACTGGTAAGCTTCTCAAATTTCTCAATTCTTAGCGGTTCAATCTTGTGTTAATTTTAATTATGGTCGTCAATTTTTTATCAGAATTTACCTCTGAGTCTACAAATATGTCAAGAACTACAAGGTCTAAAAGCGCTTTGAACGAGAAGAAGAGAAAGGACCTGAATGGTGGTATTTTCTCTAACGCTAGCAGATAGGTGTCAGAAACCTATTACCTGAACTGGTCCTAAACCTATGCTATTTTTGACAATGACGATTTTCCACCATTTCCCATGACCAGTAATTTTACAGAAATATAAGCAAGTCCCAACTTTATTTTATAGCTTCCAAACTTCCGTTCATGCCCTACATAGACCCATTCAAGTGGTAACTTGACCATGCAAACCCCAAAGATTGATATTTTGATGATCACACGTAGACCCGACTAGCCTCTTGTTTCCCTAAGGTATTTGCAAGAGCATACACCCTAAACCCACCACAACACTTATTGACTACTCAATTTATTGAAGCTTCCATGGCCCAGTATAATTTCGAAGAGATGGTAAAATCATGGATGGATAACCCCACAGAGTTCAACCCCAAGCCTTATAAATCCTATCCCATCTCTTGGTTCAGGGAGTCATTCTCTCTATTGGCGGAAATGCTTTGCAAGTTGTATGGGCATCCAAATTATACTGTATTTAAAGTAGAATGGGCGCCCCTCGCTAATCATGTCCTGACCACAAGTGAATCTTTCAACTGGACACAAATTCTCTCAGTCGTTTTGAAGGAGGCCATAGAAACGTATCAGAAGAACCTGACATACATAAATCAATCTTTCTACCTATCATCTTATGTTATGGACATCTTTTGTGCAACATCTCCATTCCTGGCTATGGGATGGAATTGGACAGGGACTTCACCACCTGCCCACATCTACTGCTCAACCTTATGGGAGGACAATTTTGTTCCCCACATTTATGACATATGCGATCATTTCATTGGGTTGATTTATCAGAAAATATTCAAAGGGGATTCCCCTACTTTCTCTGACAGGTCCAAGTCACTAATCTCCACCATGGGGGATTGGTATGTGGGTGAGTATTTCTCCTACATCAGAATTTGGGGAAACAACATTGTTCATCTTTTTCCTAGGATAGTGCTGGATAGGATGGTACTCTAGGAGATCTCTTTCCAGACTTTGATTGACAAGATCTTCCTGAAGATGACAACAACCAAGAGAAAGGGCTGGCCCAAATTTCCCCTCAATTTGGGATTTTTGACTTTGAAGAATTCCACACATGCTGCCATTCTGGGCAAGGAAATTACTACAATGAACTTAGGGGAGGAACCTAAAAGGATGCATGATCCTAATTCATTCATGTCCAACCACATGAGCACATGAATACCACATATGTCCATCAAGAAAAACCCTGATGAGTCAATTTACCGAGGTGCTAATGAATTTTCAGAGGTGGTGAGCAAAATCTCTTCACCATAGGATAAAAGTTTCATTTTACAGTATTAAAAGGACCTTCATACAACAATATTACACTACAAGAAGCTCAAGTTTACATTGGAAGAAAATGTTCAAAAGAAAACAACAGGAAAAGAAGCAAAGGAGTCATTAGCCAGCTCTTCTTCCACTCCTGCTGATCACTCAAAAGATAAGGGGAAGTTTTTTCTTGAATGTCCCACAAAATCCCAACCTATTTCTACACTTCAAGCCCTTCTCATATCAACAAAGATCAATAAAGTTTTAAAAATAATGAGCTCAGAAGTGGAAGCATAGGCAACAGTTTCTGAGACAAAATCCAAAAAGAAAAAGGTTGAATAAGCCATTCCACAGGTTCAAGTACAAGCAGCAATCCTAGAACCTCCACCACAGATATTCGAGAGAGTAGAAAAAATAGTCCTACTACTTGAGTGTAATGTCCCAATTCTGATATACAGACCTGAACACCAATTATTTCTGCAATTTAAATTAAATTTCTGCTATTACACTTGCAAACATTCAGTAAATTGTTGACTGGGAAATTAATGTATTTTGCTAGGATAAATTGCAGAAAAGGGAGTAGGAAGGGGAAGAAACCAAAGGTAATTTAGAAATATAATTTCCTCTTCCATAAAACATTTATATTGAGTGCCATTTAGGTTTCAGAATCTTCTATGTGGAAACCTACTTCCACACTTCTGGGCCACCCAACCGTGAAACTAGGAAGAGTAGTTCAGTCCTTTCAACCATGGTATTTGGTAAACTTGTAGAGGGTTGATAAAGAATTCAGATAACATAAAAAATGGTTTCAGAAATTTTTTAAGACGTATGGAAGGTTCTAGGGAGTTTGGGAATAATTTGAGGTGTTTAGACAGTTTTGGCTTGGTAAGATCCTGCGCAATGGAGGATCCAAAAAATTATTACGGACTCAATGGATTTATGGTATGGATTGATGGATGGATAGGTATGCATTTAGGTGATATTAATAAACTTAAAGAACCAAAAATTACTGAGTATAACTCTCTGAAATTCAAGAACAACTAGACTAGCCAAAATTAACTAGTAATCTAGCAGGGGTGTGCAAATAAGCTTGAATTTTGTAACAGAAACGTATCATACCTGATTATTTAATTTTAAAGATACTAATACATCATATTACATCATATAATACCATCCAATCTGATTCCCATGGACAAGACTCAGTTATTATTGCAGTAGGAGGCTCAAATCCCACATTTCAATGACTAGTTGAGCTTATAAATATAAAACTGAGTATGCTGACTTATGGGATAGTGATATTTCAACTTGAAAGATATAAATAACAGTATTTATCAGTGTTTATATATCATAGATAAAAATATTCACTGACCATTACATCAAGGGACCCAAAATGATAGGCAAGAAGCCCAAATTATGACCCGGGAAGGGCTGAGAGCATAGATAAAGCATGGGATTCACTGAAGCTCGACCTGAAATTGATGGAGGATGAAAAAAACAGCTGATAAGAATTTAATGGTTGTACATCATGCGCTCCATACCTGCAAGGAGAATGGGATGGGAAGGAAGGAGTGGGGACGAGAAGGTTTGAGGCCCATGTCTCAAAGCTCTGAGGTGGATCACTCAGAAAATAATTATCATGTAGAATCAAGCAATAAAATCATCAACCAAACTGAATAAATGGGATTGAATTCTCCTTTAATAGCATTTTGGATGACCTGTTTAGCAAGTGTAGGCCAATGGTGACCTGTGAGAGAAAGTCAATCCCTTGGGTTCCCTAACCCTAGCCACAAAAGTGCCCTCCTTGGGAAATTTGGAATGTAGGACCATGTGGAATTGTTTCCATGTCCAAATCATCCCTCATATTTATAAACTACGCCCTCCTTAGTCAAATAGATGTTTCTTTTAGTTATGACAGCTTTCTGCTTTTCTTGGCTTTTAAGACTGAGTCTCCATAAGGAAACTGTGCTTTCCTTTCCCAAAAATTTTATGCTTTTGTCCTTACAAATTTTCTAAGTTCTCTAAGAGGAAACTGCACCCTCCCTTTGTGAAACTTTCTTTCTTTTACCTATGTCTTCTTTTCTGCTACTTTTATGCAAATTCCCTTTATCTCCCTGACTGCTTTTGTCATAGAATTTCTTATTTTTCACCAAGCAAGTTGAATTGCCCCCAATGTGCCCTCCTTAAATGGAAAGATTATTTCCACATCATTAAATTTCATAATTAATAAAAAGGATGACATAAATTTAAATACACGCCTCAAAATAATTATTAGCAATTTTTTTCTTAGGAAGAATAATTAATGTGAATTTGAGCCCTAGGAATTTCAGCATGGTCAAAACTTTTAAAAGTCAGATTTAGGGGACATGACAATCATCCCCTCCCAAATATTCTTGTCCTCAAGGAGAGGCAAAGCAGGGTGTTGCAAGATTTGCTCACCCTCCCAAGTGGCATCTTCACTGGAAAATCCTTTCCACTGTATCAAGTATTCCTTGCTTGTTTTGTTTCTTAATTTCCTTTCTCTGTCCATCGACACTTTCTATGGTACTAAGACCAAATGGACTTCATCATCCATAGGTGGAAGTTCTTTAGAAACCACTATATGTTTCCCAATTTCCTTCTTCAGACAAGAAACATGAAACAAATTATGGATTTTGTTGTTTGTTGGCAAATCCAACTCATAGGCTACTTCACCAACTGTTCTGATAATCTTGTAGGGTCCATAAAATATTAGCTGAAGTTTTTCTACTCCTTTCTTCTTTAAGGAAGACTGTCTATAAGGTTACAGCCTTAGGTACACTAAGTCTTCCACTTGGAACACTTTGTCTATTCTGTGCTTATTTGCAAAAATATTTTGTTGGTTCTGTGCCATCTGCAGATTGTCTTTCAGTGCCCTTATAATGTATTAGTTGTCCTACAACCAATATTTATCTTTTTGTGCCTTGCAGTCTCCAAAAATTAAGTCTACAAAAGTTGGAGCTTCATACCCATATAAGGCCATAAAGGGAGTCATTTTGATAGAAATATGAAATGTGGTGTTGTAACAGACCTCACCCAAGTGGAGCCAAGTTGTCGTACCCTTCAAGCTATTGATTCGCCCTATCGGTTTTCCCATCTGTATGGGGGTGATAGCTTGTACTCATGTTTAGATTTGTTTCAACTAGACCAAATAATGTCGGACAAAAAGCACTAGTGAATTTACTATATTTGTCATTGATTATAATCTTGGGCAGTCCAGGTAGCCTGAAAATATCCTTAAAGAATATAGAAGCAACCTCACTAGTTGAAATAATGGATGATACTACAAAAAAATGTGCATATTTTGTCAGCCTGTCAACCACCACATAAATACTGTCTTTCGTTGTGACTTTGGCAGCCCAGTGATAAAGTCCATGGATACACTTTCCCATTTTTTATCTGGAATAGGAAGAGGCTAGAGGAGTCCAATAGGGCATGAGTACTCAACTTTGTTCTGCTGACATGCAAAACATTCCTTCACATACATGAGAACATCATCTTCAAGGCCTTTCCAAGTAAATCTCTCCCTTACCTTCCAGTAAGTCTTCAAAAAACCAGGGTGACCAACCACTGGTGCATCATGTGCAGCTCCTAAAATATTCCTCTTTAGTGCATATCCAGCCACTAAGAAAATTCTGTTTTTGTATTAGATGAGGTCGTCATGAACTTTATACCCTTCATTCTGGTTTACCCCATCAAAAAATTCACAAGCAAACTGATCTTTAGAGTATTCAGTAGCCACCTGGAGCTTCCATTCATTACACGTTTGCAGCAAAGAGAATGTGGGATTACAGGAGAGTGCATCGGCCACAACATTCAGTTTTCCCTTTTTATACTCAATGTCAAAATCAAAATACTGAACTTTACTCACCCATTTTTGTTTACTGTCATTGAGTTCCTTTTGGGTAAGGAAGTGTCTAACACTCTTGTGATTAGTCTTCACAATGAATTTACCTCCCACCAAGTACTGTATGAATTTGGCCAAGGCATGCATGATGGCCAACATATCCTTGTCATATATGGAATACAAATTTTCATGTGGCTGCAATTTTCTTCTCTCAAATGCAAAAGGATTCCTATCTTGCATTAGGATAGCTCCAATGCCTACCCCAGAAGCATCACATTCTAGCATAAAAGGTTTGGAAAAATCAGGAAAGGAAAGTACTAGAAAGCTGCTCATTATCAGGCTTTCATTTTTTGAAAATATTTTTCAGCCTCCTCACTCCAACTAAATGTGCCCTTCTTAGTCAACAATGTCAAGGGTGCAGTGTACCAGGAGTATCCTTTGACAAATCTGTGGTAGTAGTTACAAATGCTAATGAAGCCTCTCAGTTTAGTGAGGTTCTTTGGGCTATCCCATTCCAATATGGCCTTTATTTTTTCTGAATCTACCTTGACCCCTTCTTGGAATATCACATGGAAAAGATACAACAATTCTGTCATGCCAAACTCACACTTAGACATCTTGGCAAAAAATGACAGATCTGCAAGCATAGTGAGTACCTCCTCCAAGTGGTGCAAGTGCTCCTCCCATGTCATACTATAGATGAGAATATCATCAAATAACACAAGGACATACTTACAAAGTTGTTTGTTGCATACCTTGTTCATGCATGATTGGAAGGTTATTGGTGCATTAGTCAAGCCAAATGGCATGAACAGAAAATCAAAGTGGCCAAAGTGACAATAGAAGGCTTTCTTTTGTATGTCTTCCTCCCTCATTCTGATTTGATGGTACCCTAACCGGAGATCTATTTTGGAGAAAAAATTGGTTCCATGAAGCACATCCATCAACTCATCGATTCGAGGAATTGGGTACCTTTTCTTTATTGTCTTATTGTTCAAATCTTGGAAATCTATGCACATCCTGAGTGTCCCATCCTTCTTCTTCAGCAGAACCATCGAAGAAACAAAAGAACTGGAACTTGTTTTGATGAGGCCCAACTCAAGGAGATCCTTGATTTCCTTCTCAATTTCATCCTTAAATCTCTTTGGATGCTCATAGGGATGTATTTTTATTGGAAGTGTACCAGCTTCCAACTCAATCCTGGGTTCAATGCCACGGTCAGGTGGTCTGCCATGTGGAAGGTCTTCAAAACCCCTCTTATGCTTGTGAAATCATTTTTTTATATCTTTATGCTAGAAGGAAACTTTGGCATTAGTTCCCTTAGTGGTGATTTGGCATTCAACATCCCATTCAATGTCCCCATGCCTCATAACATGTTTCATATGTTTGGCAGAAATTACTTGGCCAGGATAAGTATTTATACCTTTTAATACCATTGGTTTTCCTTCAGCATCCTTAAAACTTATTTGTGGTATCTGGTATTTCACAAACTTCTCTCCCATAGAGTAAAACCATTGTACTCCCAACACCATGTTGGTATCTACAACATTGACAACATAAACGTTGTCTTTCACAGTATAGTCATTAATGTTTACTTACATATTTGGAATTCATTGGTTGCACTCCATGGTATGGTTACCATGAATGACTATAGTGAATCCTTCAAAGGGATCAGTAGGTAGTTTTCTCCTCTCCACTAGGGCTGAATTAATAAAATTATGGGTGGCACCCCCATCAACAAGGACTGTGATTTTCTGCCCTTGCAGAACTCCTTTCAACCTTCAAGTATGGAACCAAGGCACCCCACTGAGTACAATAATTTTTCTTCTGGTTTGATGGGGCTGCTCCTGTTCTTCAGCTGTTTCATACTCTCCATCAGCCAACTCAGATTATTCTACCACCTCTTAATCACTTTCAGAAAATACTTCATTATTGTGCTTTTCCCTTCACACATTTGTGACCCAGAGCCCATGGTTCTTAGCAGAAAAAACAAAACTTCATCCTCCTCAATTCATCTCGATCCTTGTAGGTGTAATCTCTATTGCCAGGGGTAGGAAATTTTCTCACAATAGGTCTTTGAATCTAAAATTTATGAGGTATAGGAGGTATGGGAGGATACTTGGTCCTTGAAATTGCATCCTGCAGGTCTCTAGTCCTTCTCACCGCTTCCTGCAAGGTGGTGGTTCGGTAAGCCTTCACCAACCCCTTCAATGTTTTAGTCAGTCCTTCTGTAAACAAAAGGATCAGCCTTGATTCTGATATGTCAATGAGAATTATAGCCACCTTTTGGAACTCTGAGATATATGCTTCTAGAGTTCCAACTTGTCTGATGTGTGCCAAATCTCAGAAAGAGATATCAGGATCTCTTCGGTCAAATATTTCTGTCAATTTTCTGGTGAACTCCTCGTAGGTGACTACTTGATCATGGCCTAATGTTCTCATGCCATGAAACCATGGCCTCACCATCAAGATGTAGGGCTCCAAACTTGATGGTATCCCTTTCTGCCATAGGTTTCAGCTAAAAATATGTATCCATTTTCTGAATCCAGGAGCTCACTGAGAAATTGGAAGTACCATCCAAGTATGACAAAGTGATTTTCCCAATGGCATTCTTTAATTCATAATTTTTATATGGATTCATTGCAGCCCTTATTGTATTCCCCCTAAATTGAGTCCCACAGGTATATCAAAATGTCAAAGCCCTTCTGCATTCTTCACTCAATGATTGGTAAACAGAAAACTTCTCGTCCCATGTAGCAATAGTTTCAGCCTATGCTTCATGGTATTCTTTAGGGATCTCCACAAATTTGGGCATGGTAGGTCGTGTCTACATTTTTGGTTCATATCTATACTTAAGTGGCCTATTTTGAAGCCCAATCTTGGAAAAAATAGCCCCACCCATGAACTTTATTTCTTCACATTGGGAGCCAATGTTGCTCCCTTCCCCATCTTTCACTCCCAGCTGTTTAGCTAGAAATTCTCTGGTATCTTGACTATATTGTATGATTCTAGTTGAAATTTCATGTCCTCAATTTAATAATTTCCAAATAAGACTATTTGCAAATAATGTTTCACCAACCTACTAGTTCCCTACGTTGAGATGGAGACATAACTTTTGTAATAAGGGAATATGGGACCAAAAAAGAATTTAGTTTAATCTATTCACATTTATATGGGTCACATAAATGATAAATTCTAATAAAATAAGGTGGCATGGGTTCATGACGACACTTGGAAGCTTGTGGAGCCTTTGGGTGACTAGATTCCCCGCACACTTGGAATGATATTCATCCAAATTAGAACACATGGGTAATGTAAAATTATTGTATGGTTATGTGGTGTCAAATATCATATAATGAGCCAAGGAATTCGAATTGGTAAAGGAGGGTAACTCCCATGGAAGAGGAAGAGGATAGAAGACAAGGTGTGCCACTTGGAAGGAGATTCTATCCACTCTATGACAACAAATGATGGAAGATTCTATGACAAGTATGAGAAATTCAGACCTGATTTCTGAAATATTATAAATATTACATGACAGGGCTAAAAATATCCACCAAGAGGTTGAATTTAGGATTTAGAGGCAACCACTTGAATTGGGGAAAGAATTGGAGAATGAAGAGGAAGACAAGTGTCATGAGGGTTACTAAGCCACTAAGATAAGTTGGAGGAATCTCATGGAGATAAATTATACCTTAGGATACCTCATGAGTTTAATAAAAGGATTTCATAAGGAAGGATTATGGATTTTGATCATTTCTTAATTGGCCTTTCGCATTTTGGGGAGCTTTTGTTTGTCCATTGCACGGTGAGCGTTCACTCTCCCTACTTGTGAACCAATTTCGAGGGAGTTGGATTCCTTTCCAATTTGGTTGATGGAGAGGAAATTCAGAAATATCATGGGATATTAATGCAGGAGTTTTATTTTCAGGTTGAAGGTCCATGCAGTTGAATTCTCATCTATCTCCCCATTCTCTCATTCCTTCTTCTCCATTCCCCCACACTCTCATTTGATGGCGCACTTGTTGGAGTGGTGCTTGCACTTCAATGAGTATAGTTGATGCCCAAAATTTGATACATGATTCATGACTTTTTAATATAATGTACATATTATCTGTAATTCTAAATCTCAGAAATATATGTATGAAAGGCTCACATTCCCCATGCTCTTGAATAACTAGTTTTCATGGATTTCGCTTCAATATTGAAGTAGCTTTATATCAGTTTTGTAGGAGGACATTTATATGAGTTTTATGATTATGAGGAAGAAATATATGATGTATGTATCTAAAATAATATGTCCACTTTCTCTGTAAGTCAAAATATCAGAAATACATGTATGAAAATCTTGCATATTCATGCCCTTGTATCACTAGTCTTCATGGATTTTGGCTTCAATCTTGAAGTAGTTTTATACCATATTTGTATGAGAGATATTCTATGAGTTTTAGGATGTTGTGATAGACATATATGATTTATTACTCTGTAATTTCATTTCCATAATCTCTGTGGTTCAAAATACAAGAAACTCATGTGTGAACAGTGTGTATTCCCATGCCATTGAATCACTAGTTTCCATGACTTTGGCTTCAATCTTGGAGGAGTATTGGATCAGATTTTTGGGCGGGTTTTCCTTTGAGTTTTAAATAATTGGGGAATCCTTTTTTATTACATATATTACCAACATGTTTCATATTACTCTCAGAACCATATATTCTACCTTTCATATGTCAAAGTCTAGCTAGTAATGCAAATTTCCCTTAGGTAATTTCTATGAAAGTGACCCTACAAATGTTGTAGACCATAATACATTCGCATAAATTAATAAAAAAGATTAAGGAAATTAATTTATATCTGATACTCATTCCCATAATATATTCTGAAATTTTTGAGGGTCGTACTTGATTTGGAGAGCTAGTTTGGCCATCACATTTGGGGGGATTTAAACACAATTTCCCAATAATTTTGATCTTTTTGTCATTAGACCCAAAAAAGTTTGAAGAGGTATGAATTTTGATAAAAAGTATATATAAACAAACTTGGGATGTTTTAAGACTCACCATACCATATCCTTTCAAATTCAGGACCATTTGGTGAAAGTTGGAACCCTCGAGAGTCATGACTATTTAAGCTCGATTTTTTCCTGAATTGCACTTTTCTCTCAAAAATTCCAAAAATGGGGAAATTAAAACTTGCCACTAATAGATCCAATTTATGAATATATGGCTTCAAATAATAATCTATAATATATTGAGAGTGACTTTACGAAAGCTAAGGAACAGATTCAAAAAATCATTCATCTTCACCTAGACAAAATCAAGGAATGGATCGAGGCACCTCTCACATCACATATGATGATTGAAATTTTCGTCCAAGAATGGGGAAAGGTTAAGAAAAGAGAGATCATATCCTTGATTTTCACAGTTGAACTACACCTAGATCATTCCCAGTATCATGACATACAATATTTGTTGGATGTATTTTCCAAGTGGTAGTCTGCCCTTGGCAAATCTTGAAATTGAAATCTTGTAACCCCATATTTTGGGAATTTTTTCTTTCTTTGTAAAATATTCTAATAATTATTTAAAGGAAGGGATGTCTCCGAAGAGGGGGGGCTGGAGGGATTAACTCTGGAGGACAATAGGAGAAGGAACCACCAAGGACATACCATGGATGCTATGTAATTTTGCAAGATTGTAATTTCTTACTGTTTTAATAAAAGTTACATTGTTTCTTATGTCATATTTTTGGGCTATTCATTAAATTTATTTCATGGATTTAGGTTATTCTTTTATCTTCCTGACAAATTGATCATAGGTTTCTTATCTATAAAAAAAACATTGATCACCATATTGATGTTTCATTAATGTTAATGTGTTGATTATGCATTGAATAAATGTCTTTATTTAATTCATATGTCATTAACTGAAACTATTGAACAATCACTTATACCCATATTAATTTTTGAATTAGTATTATTCTGATAGAGCAATTATACATATGTAATACTTTGGATAAAGTAGTGCAATTTTCATTGTTTCAGTTTCATTCAAGGTTGGAAAAAGGGAACAAGCCTTATTTATATTTATATATGTTGGTTTATTATTTCTTTGTCATAAATCATAGATCTAATTGTTCTACTTAAAAATTTTCATAGTTATTGTCTCAGTTTCCTTAGACATATAGTCTCCAGTTACTGTAAAACTTTCTTAGATCTTCCTTGGAGGAAGAACAAATCCATTCAGATATGAAAACCTTGTGCCAGTGGAGGGCTCGTATCCATTGGAGTTACTTACCTCAAACAAATTGGGGATAGAATAATATCTGCGTGGGATCTATTTGAATCCTTATGGTTGGACTATCTCCTCTTGTTGATTTCCTTGTAGTTTATCCAACAACCTACAAGCCCTAGCCATCAACAAATGGCACTAGAAGGAGGGCCATAGTTAAACATGTCAATACAAAAAAAAGTAAACCTCATCCTCCCAGATCACCAATTATCACTAGAATCCATATTCAGGCTTCTATGTCTACAACACAACTTGTAGAAAGTATGACACCAGTCCTTGTCACCCCTTTCCTAGAACAAGTTAATAGAAGACCAAAAAGACTCTTTGTATCACCAACTAGGGGAACCCTCACCCTTGAATAGTTGATAAAAAGTACTCACGATATAACTTCCAAAGTAGAGTAGAGGAATGAAACAGTTCAAAGCCTCAGAGACACATTGTCCCTAGCTCGTTCAACTAATAACTCGCTTGTTAACACAAGCACTCAAAACACCACTTAACAAGGAGTAATTCCTAAGATCCAAACAGATCTATTGTTTGAACAGAAAGAACATCCTCAAGCACATATACATCCCATTATTTTCTGAAAATATTTTTCAGCCTCCTCACTCCAACTAAATGTTCCCTTCTTAGTCAAATATGTCAAGGGTGTAGTGTACCAGGAGTATCCTTTGACAAATGTGTAGTAGTAGTTACAAATGCTAATGAAGCTTCTCAATTCAGTGAGGTTCCTTGGGCTGGCCCATTCCAATATGGCCTTTATTTTTTTTTAATCTACCTTGACCCCTTATTGGAATATCACATGGCCAAGATACAATAGTTCTATCATGCCAAACTCACACTTAGACATCTTGGCAAAAAATGATAGATCTACAAGCATAGTGAGTACCTCCTCCAAGTGGTGCAAGTGCTCCTCCCATGTCATACTATAGATGAGAATATCATAAAAAAACACAAGGACATTCTTTCATATTTTTTTGTTGAATACCTTGTTCATGCATGATTGGAAGGTTGTTGGTGCATTAGTCAAGCCAAATGGTATGACCAGAAACTCAAAGTGGCCAAAGTGACAACAGAAGGCTTTCTTTTGTATGTCTTCCTCCCTCATTTTGATTTGATGGTACCCTGACCGGAGATCCATTTTGGAGAAACAAATTGCTCTATGAAGAACATCCATCAACTCATCAATTTGGGGAATTGGGTACCTTTTATTTATTGTCTTATTGTTCAAATATTGGTAATCTATGCACATCCTGAGTGTCCCATCCTTCTTCTTCAGTATAACCACCGAAGAAACAAAAGAACTAGAACTTGTTCTGATGAGGCCCAACTCAAGGAGCTCCTTGATTTCCTTCTCGATTTCATCCATGAATCTCTTTGGATGCTTATAGGGATGGATTTTTATTGGAAGTGTACCATCTTCCAACTCAATCATGGGTTCAATGCCACGGTCAGGTGGTCTGCCATGTGGAAGGTCTTCAAAAACCCTCTTATGCTTGTGCAACAATTTTTTTATATCTTTGTGCTAGAAGGAAACTTTGGCATTAGTTCCCTTAGTGGTGATTTGGCATTCAACATCCCATTCAATGTCCCCATGCCTCATAACAGATCTCATATGTTTGGCATAAATTACTTGGCCAGGATAAGTATTTATACCTTTCAATACTACTGGTTTTCCTTCAGCATCCTTAAAAATTATTTGTGGTATCTGGTAGTTCACAGACTGCTCTCCCATAGAGTATGACCATTGTACTCCCAACACCATGTTGGTGTCTACCACATTGACAACATAAAATTTGTCTTTCACAGTATAGTCATTAATGTTTACTTGCATATTTGGGATCCATCAGTTGCACTCCATGGTATGGTTACCAGGAATGATGATAATGAATCCTTCAAAGGGCTCAGTAGGTATTTTTATCCTCTCCACTAGGGATGAATTAATAAAATTATGGGTGGCACCCCCATCAAATAGGACTATGATTTTCTGCCCTTGCAGAACTCCTTTCAACCTTAAAGTATGGAACCAGGGCACTCCACTGAGTACAACAATTTTTCTTCTGGTTTGATGGGGCTGCTCCTCTTCTTCAACCGTTTCATACTCTCCATCATCCAACTAAAATTATTCTAGAAACTCTTCATCACTTTCATAAAATACTTCAATATTGTGCTTTTCCCTTCACACATTTGTGACCCGAAGCCCATGGTTCTTGGTAGGAAAAACAAAACTTCTTCCTCCTCAATTCATCCCGATCCTTGTAGTAGTAATATCTATTGCCAGGGGGAGGAAAGTTTCTCACAATAGGTATTTTATTCTGAAATTTATGAGGTATAGGAGGTATGGGAGGATACTTGGTCCTTGAAATTGCATCCTACATGTCTCTAGTCCTGCTCACCGCTTCCTACAAGGTGGTGGGTCGGTAAGCCTTCACCAACCCATTTAATGGATTAGCCAGTCCTTCTGTAAACAAAAGGATCAGCCTTGATTCTGATATGTCATTGAGCATTATAGACACCTTTTGGAACTTTGAGATATATGCTTCTAGAGTTCCAACTTGTCTGATGTGTGCCAAATATCGGAAAGAGATATTAGGATCTCTCTGGTAAAATATTTCTGTCAATTTTCTGGTGAACTCCTCATAGGTGACTACTTGATCATGGCCTAATGTTCTCATGCTAGGAAACCACCAGTAAATGTCCTCCCCATCAATATGCAGGGCTTCCAACTTGATGGTATCCCTTTATGCCATAGGATTCAACTAAAAACATGTATCCATTTTCTAAATCCAAGAGCTCACTGGGAAATTGGAAGTACCATCAAAGTATGACAAAGTGATTTTCCCAATGGCATTCTTTAATTCATAATTATAATATGGATTCCTTTCACCCCCTATTGGATTCCCCCTAAATTGAGTCTCACAGATATATCAGAATGGCAAAGCCCTTCTGCATTCTTCACTCAATGATTGGTAAACAGAAAACTTCTCCTCCCATGTAGCAATAGTTTCGCCTATGCTTCATGGTCTTCTTTAGGTATCTCTACAAATTTGGGCATGGTAGGTCGTGTCTACATTTTTGTTTCATCTCTATACTCAAGTGGCCTATTTTCAGGCCTAGTCTTGGAAAAACTAGGCCCACCCGTGAACTTTCTTTCTTCACATTGGGAGCCAATGCTTCTTCCTTCCCCATATTTCACTCCCAGCTATTTAGATAGGAATTCTCAAGTCTATTTACCATATTGTATGAATTTATTTTAAATTTCATGTCCCCAATTTAATAATTTTGAAATAAGTCTATTTGCAGATAATGTTTCACCAACCTACTAGTTCGCTAGGTTGAGATGGAGACATAACTTTTGTAATAAGGGAATATGGGACCAAAAAAGAATTTAGTTTACTCTATTCACACTTAAATGGGTCACATAAATGATAAATTCTAAGAAAATAAGGTGGCATGGGTTCATGAAGACACTTGGAAGCTTATGGAGCCTTCGGGTGACTAGATTCCCCGCACACTTGGCATGATATTCATCCAAATTAGAACACATAGGTAATGTAAAATTATTGTATGATTATGTAGTGTCAAATATCATATAATGAGCCAATTAATTCGAATTGGTAAAGGAGGGTAACTCCCATGGAAGACGAAGAGGCTATAAGACAAGGTGTGCCACTTGGAAGGAGATTCTATGCACTCTATGACAACAAATGATTGAAGATTCTATGACAAGTATGAAAAATTCAGACCTGATTTCTGAGATATGATAAATATGACATGAAAGGGCTAAAAATATCCCCTAATAGGTCGAATTTTGGATTTAGAGGCAACCACTTGAATTGGGGAAAGAATTGGAGCATGAAGAGGAAGACAAGTTTGGTGAGGGTTACTAAGCCACTAAGATGAGTTGGAGGAATATCATGGAGGTAAATTATACCTTAGGATACCTCATAAATTTAATAAAAGTATTTCATCAGAAATTATTATGGGTTTTGACTATTTTTTAATTGGCCTTTGGCATTTTGGGGAGCTTTTGTTTGTCCATTGCACGGTGAGTGTTCACTCTCCCTGCTTGTGAATCAATTTCGAGCGAGTTGGATTCCTTTCCAAGTTGGTTGATGGAGAGGAAATTCAGACCTATCATGGGATATTAATGCAGGAGTTTTATTTTTAGGTTGAATTTCCATGCATTTAAATTCTCATCTATCTCCCCATTCTCTCATTCCTTCTTCTCCATTCCCCCACACTTTCATTTGATGGTGCACTTGTTGGAGTGGTGCTTGCGCTTCACTGAGTATAGTTGATGCCCAATATTTTATACATGATTCATGACTTTTTAATATAATTTACATATTATATATAATTCTAAATCTCACAAATATATGTATGAAAGGCTCGCATTCCCCATGCTCTTGAATAACTAGTTTTCATGGATTTCGCTTCAATATTGAAGTAGCTTTATATCAATTTTGTATGAGGACATTTATATGATTTTTATGATGATGAGGAAGAAATATATGATGTATGTATCTAAAATACTATTTCCACATGATCTGTAAGTCAAAATATAATAAATACATGTATGAAAATCTTGCATACGCATGCCCTTGTATCACTAGTCTTCATGGATTTTGGCTTCAATCTTGAAGTAGTTTTATACCATATTTGTATGAGAGATATTATATGAGTTTGAGGATTTTGTGACAGACATATATGATTTATTACTCTGTAATTTCATGTCCATAATATCTGTGATTCAAAATCCAAGAAACTCATGTGTGAAAATCTTGTATTCCCATGCCATTGAATCATTAGTTTCCATGACTTTGGATTCAATATTGGAAGAGTATTGTATCAGATTTGTGGGAGGGTTTTCCTTTGAGTTTTATGTTTTTGGGGAATCCTTTTTTATTACCTATATTACCACCATGTTTCATATTACTCTCAGAACCATATATTCTACCTTTCATATGTCAAAGTCTAGCTAGTAATGCAAATTTCCCTTAGGCAATTTCTATAAAAATGACCCTACAAATGTTGTAGACCATAATACATTTGCATAACTTAATAAAAATTATTCAGGACATAAATTTATATCTAATACTCATTCCCATAATATATTCTGAAATTTTTGAGGGTCGTACTTGATTTGGAGAGCTAGTTTGGCCATCACCCTTGGGGGGATTTAAACACAATTTCCCAGTAATTTTGATCTTTTTTCATTAGAACCAAACAAGTTTGAAGAGGTATGAATTTTTATACAAAGTATATATAAACCAACTTGGGATGTTTTAAGACTCACCATACCAGATATTTTCAAATTCAGGACCATTTGGTGAAAGTTGGAACCCTCAAGAGTCATGACTAGTTAAGCTTGATTTTTTCCCGTATTGCACTTTTCTCAAAAATTCCAAAAATGGGGAAATTGCAACCTTCCACTAATAGATCCAATTTATGAATATATGGATCCAAATATTAATCTAGAACATATCGAGAGTGAGTTTACGAAAGCTAAGGAACAGATTCAGAAAATCATTCATCTTCAACTGTACAAAATCAAGGAATGGATCGAGGCATCTCTCACATCACATATGATGATTGAAATTTTCCTCCAAGAATGGGGAAAGGTTAATAAAAGAGAAATCATATCCTTGATTTTCATAGTTGAAATACACCTAGATAGTTCCCAATATCACGACATACAATATTTGTTGGATGTATTTTCCAAGTGGGAGTCTGCCCTTGGAAATCCTGAAATTGAAATCTTGTAACCCCATATTTTGGGAATATTTTCTTTCTTTGTAAAATATTATAATAATTATTTAAAGGGAGGGATGTCTCTGAAGAGGGGGGGCTGGATGGAGTGACTCTGGAGGACAATAGGAGAAGGAACCACCAAGGACATACCATGGATGCTATGTAATTTTGCAAGATTGTAATTTCTTACAGTTTTAATAAAAGTTACATTGTTTCTTATGTCATATTTTTGGGTTATTCATTAAATTTATTTCATGGATTTAGGTTATTTTTTTATCTTCCTGACAAATTGATCATACGTTTCTTATCTATAAAAAAAACATTGATCACTATATTGATGTTTCATTAATGTTATTGTGTTGATTATGCATTGAATAAATGTCTTTATTTGATTCATATGTCAGTAATTGCAACTATTGAACTATCACTTATACCCATATTAATTTTTGAATTAGTATTATTCTGATAGAACAATTATACATATGTAATACTTTGGATAAAGTAGTACAATTTTCATTGTTTCAGTTTCATTCAAGGTTGGAAAAAGGGAACAAGCCTTATTTATATTTATATATGTTGGGTTATTATTTCTTTGTTGTAAATCATACATCTAATTGTTCTACTTAAATTTTTTCATAGTTATTGTCTCAGTTTCCTTAGACATATAGTCTCTAGTTACTGTAAAACTTTCCCAAATATTCCTTGGAGGAAGAACAGATCCATTCAGATATGAAAACCTTGTGCTAGTGGAGGGATCATATCCATTGGAGTTAGTTACCTCAAACAACTTGGGGATAGAATAATCTCTATGTGGGATCAATTTGAAGCCTTTTTGGTTGGACTATCTCCTCTTGTTGATTTCCTTTTAGTTTATCCAACTACCTACAAGCCCTAGCCATCAAAAAATGGCGCTAGAAGGAGAGCCATAGTTAAACATGTCAAGACAAAAAGAAGTAAACCTCCTCTTCCCAGATCACCAATTATCACTAGAATCCATATTCAAGCTTCTATGTCTACAACACAACCTGTAGAAAGTCAAACACCAGTCCTTGTCACCCCTTTCCTAGAACAAGTTAATAGAAGACCAAAAATACTCTTTGTATCACCAACTAGGGGAACCCTCACCCTTGAATAGTTGAGAAAAAGTATTCATGATATAACTTCGAAAGTAGATCAGAGGAATGAAATAGTTCGAAGCCTCAGAGACGCCCTGTCCCTAGCTCGTTCAACTAATAACTCGCTTGTTAACACAAGCACTCAAAACACCACTGAACAAGGAGTAATTCCTGAGATCCAAACAGATCTATTGTTTGAATAGAGAGAACATCCTCAAGCACAGATACATGCCAACATTTATTTTGGTGGTCCACCATCTACACTAGTTGCTTCATCTTTGTCACCATCTAAGGACTCCTCAGATAGTAAAACATCTTCATATCCTTCTTTAGCCAAAGAAGAACCAATGGTTGAGAAACTAAACAGACCCTAACTAGAACATGATGTAGTCTTTGTCCCTGTGAAACGACATAAATTGCCTAAGAATCCTGAGAAGTGGATCCCAAATTTCAATCCAGATGAAAATACCCCGTTGAGGATCATTTTAAAACCTTTATGCAAGCCATTCATTTTTGAAACGTGGTACATGAGGATGTGGTATGTAGATTATTTCCTAATCCTTTGAAGGATAGGCTTCCATGGGGTACCTTTCCTTTGAGTCTAGTTCTATCAACTCGTGGGATGAGTTTGAGAAGTTGTTTCTCCAAAAGTTTCAGGATGACAACACCCCTGAGGATCTGGTAATGGATCTATACTCTTTGAGGATAAAGGGAAAAGAGAGAGTGAAGGATTTTAACCAAAGGTTTTCCTATTTGAAGAATAGGATTCCTACCAATGTTCTTCCCACGGAAGAATTATTGGTTTCTTACTATATTAAGGGTATTCCTACTCCCATAACTATGTGGGTTAAAAGGGCACACAAAACTACTTTGCAATAATATTTTTCAAAGGCTATCTTAGTGGAGAAAGACATGTTCTGCTTGAAGGAAAATTCAGATGCTCAAGCAGACTAGCCTTCTAAATCTCATAGGAGGTAAGAAAAAATTCCCAAACCCACACCCCAAAACAAGGACCCTTTCAAGATGGACAACATGAAGAATTTATCACAAAATATTTCCAATGACATGATAGATCTCAAGAGAAGTAACACTGAAAACCATGCCAATAACAGAGGTTTGGAAAGGTCACCTTTTAGGATACCTTACCATCCTCCTCAAAATAAAACTCATCCAAATACTGATGAGACTCTCACCTATGATGATATTTAATCTATTTTCAAGGCCCTAACTTCTGGACCCAAAACTACCCATGATGATAGTAGGCACAATTCTCAAGAAGCTACAAATTCTATACCTCTCGATTAAGAACATGATCAATACCTGAACATTATTAATTGTCTTTCAGAACTTCCAATGTCAGAATAATAATATGAATCGAAAGATATATTCGATCTACAACACTCTTATAACACCAATATTAAAGTCCAAATAGAAAATTAAAATTAAAATAAAACCCTAAAAACTACACACAAACCAAACCGACAAAACCATACCTATTAGGCACCTCCTGATTGAGTTATTCATGTATCAATACACCTTTGAAAGATGAACAATCTCCTAGGCATTGCTGTGTCCTAAATATGAGCCATGCTTGGCTTGAAACGTTGACATTAACTCCTCCCACCACTGATTCTCCATTAGATGCCATGAATATTGACGACGAAATATTAGCTAACCTAATTAAAGTCCAAATGTCGCAAGAAACTACATCATCAATATCCGCTCCTAATACAAGTAAAGAAACAACTTCAAAAGTTAAGGTAATTCCCGAAATCGAATACAATTTGGTTGATGATTTAAAACAACATAAAGCTAACATTTATTTATTTTATCTTCTTAAAATACCATCTATAAGGGAAAATTTACCTAATAATATGATTTTGAAAAAATCTAGGGAAGTTCAAAATAATACCTTAGAATCCTGTGGAAATCTTGACATTCAGAATCCTAGTATGAAAAGGGTCCCACCTTTCTTACTTACTTTTGAAATTTTTAATAGCAATTTCCATAATTGTATGATTTATTTAGGGGATTCATCTATTGTCATTCCAGTATCTGTGTGTAGGAAATTTAATGCAACCTGGGAACCCTGCCCCACCGAAGTAGTGCAATTGGATAGATCAAGAGTTAAGGTGGTGGGTGAGTTAAAGAATGTCCTCCTTACATTATCTGTAGATCCTAGGATTCATCAGACGGTTGACATTGTTGTTGTGGATATCCCTGAAACGTATGGTATGTGGTTGAGTAGGGACTTGTGAGAAAAATTGAAAGGCTGCGTTGCTACTTACTAGTCACATTTGTGGATCCATTACAATGGGAAACCAAATAATATCAAAATGGTAAGGGAATATTTTATGAAACAAATAGTCATAGATCTTAATGATCCCAGTGAACCTATAGTTTTATTTACCTCAACCATATAACATTACACTTTTGACTCTTTCTTTGGAAGTTTTCCTGTTGATTCCTCCCCTGTTGAGAATGTTGATAATTTGTCTGAAATCAATAATTGCATAGTTGTCATGTTTACTGGTGATATTGTCCATAATGTATATAGTGTGAATACAAATTTTAGGTTAGATTTGTCTTCTTGGAATTTGTTTTTTTATGGATCTAAATCCAAGGATGGTGTTGGTGCAGGTTGTGTACTAATACATCCAAAAGGAACCAAAATGATGATTGTGTGCCTACTTGAGTTTGAATGCACAAATAATATTTCTAAATATGAGGCTCTTGTATAGGGACTCAGGAAATCGATCGATCTAGGTGCTCAAGTGACAGAATACTATGGTGTTTCCGAGATCATAGTCAAGAATGTAAGGAACAAGATCCATTTCTTATCACCTCATTTTCTTAATTATCAGAAATTGGTTAGGGACATGAATAATTCCTTTAAAGATTTTAATATTAAATATGTCCCTATATCACAAAACTTTGATGCAGATCTTTTAAGCTAATACCGCATCCAAGATCATTCCCCCAGAAGGTCTGCCCCTGGCACGTTTTCCATTGAACTTATGTAAAGACCCTCTATCCCTGATAATGTGACACGTTGAAAGGTTTTTGATGATGACCTACAAATTTTAGACTTTTTAACAGCCCATGATACCTTTAAGGACGTAGCTATAGATGAGGCTGAACATGACAAGTCTTTATCTGACCATAATATTGCTTCCAATATTATCCCCATGTTAGTTATAAATCTATAGAAGTAATATGACTTGCAGTACAAATTCAAAGATAATCCTAACTACAAGACACACATTTCTTCCCTTAACTTTAAAACTGTCAATCTTGGAAATGAGCAGAACCCTCAACTTATCAACATAGGGGTTATTTGTTCCCTAGAGAAAGAAAGGGATTTAATTAAGCTTTGTAAAGAATTCAAAGATGTGTTTGTAGGGACATATGATGATTTGAAAACCTTTGACATATCCATAATGAAGTACAACATACCTTTGAAGATGACATAAAACCCTATCAACAGAAGTTGAGAAAGATGCAACCCAGTCTTGAACCATCTATCAAAAAGGAACTTGAGAAACTATTGAAATCTATGATATTTTTCTAGTAAGACATACACAGTGGATCTCCAACTTAATCCCCACCCGCAAGAAGAATGGGGAAATAAGGTTGTGTGTGGATTTAGAAAATCTAAACAAAGCATCCAAAAAATACAATTACCATGTTCCTTCAATGGAATAGATATTGCAAAGGGTTAGAGGTGCAAAACTATTTTCCCTGATGGATGGTTTCTTCGGTTATAATCAAGTAATGGCCACATCCTTCGATCAACTCAAGACTTCTTTCATAACACCTTGGGGCACATTTTCCTACATAAGAATTCCCTTCGTATTGATCAACATTGGTGCAAAATTCCAAAGAGCTATGGATATATCCTTTAGAGGTTTGATGAAAATTTTTGTTGTTGTTTATTTGGATGATATAACTATTTATTCGAAGAAATGACATGACCATTTGTTTTCACTGAGGCAGGTTTGTGAAAGATGTAGAAAGTATGGAATTTCCCTGAATCCGAAGAAGTCAAATTTTGCAATAACCGAAGGTAAGCTTTTGGGTTTTATTATTTCCAAAGATGGAATGATACTTGAGCCTGAAAGGATAGATGCCATTGCGAAAATTGGGCTTCCGAGTTCAAAGAAGGCCATGCAATCTTTTCTTGGTAAGATAAATTTTGTTAGGAGATTTGTGCCAAATTTTGGATAGATTGTTAGGCCATTGGAGGATATAATTAAAAAGGATGTTTTATTTAAATGGTATGATGTTTTGAAGGATGGATTTATCAATATTAGGAAAGCTAATATGGAGGCTCCTGCATTAATGTCCCTGTATTTTGACAAGGCTTTCATTTTGTACATTTTTTCCACTAACTTTTCTTACGCTGTTGTTTTGACTCGGAAACGAACATAGGACATAGAGATCTCCATTTCGTTAATGAGCTCCACATTCAAAGGGGTTGAATTACATTATACACATATTGATAAATAGGCCTATACTATTTATAAATATGTGAGGCATTACTTATTGAAATCTAAAACGAAGGTGATTGTACCCTATGCAGCTATAAGAAATGTTTTGATTCAGAAAGTGTTAGGAGAGAAGCAATCCCATTGGATGATTGCGATTTAGGAATATGATTTGGATATCAAGCCTACCAATATTGTCAAAGGGAAAGGCTTGTGCTTGTTATCCTCCCAATCAAACGACCTAGAGCAGGAAATACAATGGATTCAAGAAGAATATATGTCTATAGACATAGTTAATGTCATTTATGCTCTGTCTTGTGAATGATACGATGATATTAGGTTTTATCTTAATCATGGGTATGCTCATCCAAACTTAAGCTTTAATAAGCTTAGGACTTTAAGGTTAAAATCAACACCCTACCAATTCATTGATAATATGCATTTCCAAAGGAATTATGATCATTGTTTTCCTCAGATATTTAGAAAAATTAGAAGCTGACAATATTTTGTTTGAAATGCATGCAAGTCCTATAGGAGGACACTTATCAAGAGTAACAACTGCACATAAGGTTTTGAGAGCTAGATACTACTAGACTACATTGTTTAAATATGCATATACCTTCGTCTGAAAGTGTGAATCCTTCTAGAGATGTGTTGGTAAGGTTAAAAAACCAGCCTTTCCCCTCCAACATGTTACTGTCCAGTTTCCATTTCAGCAATGGGGACTCAATTTTTTTGTCCCTATTACTCCCCCCTCTTCTTTGTAGCATAAGTATATCTTAACTACAATAGGATACTTTAATAGGTGGGTAGAATCAATTCCCCTTAGAGTTGTTAATACTAACTCAGTTGTGTCTTTTCTAGAGAGTAATATTGTCACCGGGTTTGGAGTCCCTGAATCTCTGGTGTTTGATAATGCATCTTATTTAAATTCCATTTCTCTCACTTGGTATGCCCTTGAAAAAGGGATCAAAGTGAAGTATTCTTCGAACTATTACCCACAAGGGAATGGATTAAAAGAATCTTCCAATAAAAATATGATCAACATATTAAAGAAAACTGTGGCTACACACCATAAGGACTGGCACACCAAGCTCGTTAAGTCCCTACGGGAAGATCACATCACTCCTAAAGTTTCCATTGGTAAATATCCTTACTTCCTTGTTTATGGAAATGAATTTATCCTACCATCAAACCTCCTCCTTCCATCATTGCAATTAGCTCAATATTTCTCATAAGATGATGAATCCTCTCCTCTTCATAATTTAATTAATACATTGATTAAATTAGAAGAGAGAGAGAGAAATATAGAAATAAATTATATCAACATCAACAATTGATTAAGGGATGGTTTGATGAGAAGTCTTCGATCGACCAATATTTTTAGGTTGGGATATGGTACTGAAATGGGACAAACCCCACAAATACAAGAATGATTATACTAAGTTTCAAAGTTTGTGGTTAGGGCCATTCACTATTACAGAAAATCTTGGCCCTTGTACTATCCGGTTGCAGACATTGGAAGGTTTCCCTAAGACCTATCTAGTGAACATACAACTCCTCAAAATGTGCTTTGTCTAAGGTAATATTTTCTTATCTGTACATTTGTGTGTTTCCTTTGATTGGATTTTTTGGTTTATTTTATTTATTTTATTGTGTTTTCCTTTTTCTTCTCTTTTTTCACAAAAAATGGTATTGACACAACCATTGGTTACATTTGGTGAGTGGTTTATCTTCAATATTTCTAACTGAGAAATTTGAAGTTGGATATGTAAGAACACCTTCACTCACTTTATATCCAAAATAGTTCCTTCATGGGAATAAAATAAAATATCTATGCAACCTTTTCAATTTAAGTGTTCCCCTCCTGGAATCACTATCTTTACAAACTCTCATAATGATGATTGATCCTTTAGGAGTAGTCTGGTATTCCTGTTAGATGCCTCATTGGTGATTGCCAGTAAATATTTACAACCTCCTTAACCTTTGTTATTTTCTGATCACACCTTGATCACCTTGAAGTTAAATAAAAGTTCACGTAAATAATTGTAAATTGCAAGATAGTGGGTCTCATCACAAGCCATGTTCATAGATATGTTCAGCCAATGACATTACCACCATATGGTTACCATTCCAAGGTAATGGCTTGCAATTTACATTGTAACTAATGTTGTTTTCTTTTGTTTTTAATTGCAACTTGTTGTATTCAAGGACAAAGGGGGTCTTATCACAAGCCATCCTGACCATGTTCATGGGTCCTACTTTGGACTGGAATTACTGATAGGTGGTTACCAAGCCATGGTAATTTCCTTTAGTGAAAAAAATAAAAGACAAGGAGTCTCCTGACAAAGATATCTTGTTCAATTTCCAGGTAGGATTTGTGTGTGGCATTGCACCTTACCCGAGAAGTGGTCTTGTTTCAACCAAGTTGTGGTTTTTTAAAACAAAAAAAAGGTGATAATAATTATATATATGTATATGTATATGTATATGTGTGTATATGTGTGTGTGTGTGTGTGTGTGTGTGTGTGTGTGTGTGTGTGTGTGTGTGTGTGTGTGTGTGTGTGTGTTTCTATGTATAATGAATGTGTGTATATGCTGAGGAATAAAATCATTAATCAACAATCTACATTTAAGGTGGTTACTGGTTTGATGGTCTTGAAATAGATCAAGGTTTTTCCCAGAGGTTTATCACAAACTCTCCTCCTCTACGTACATCTTGCTTACAGGGATACCATATTACTTCTGAACCTATTTCATGTGTTGAGTATCATTACAGTAATTTTTGGTTGGAAAGTTGACAATTATATAAAATTACTTCTACTAGATCGGGTTGTACTCTTATGAACCCACCGTTGATTATAAACTGAAATATTTTTCTAACTAACATATCTCGTTTGAAATTCTTGACATGATCTGTATAGAGATAACTGCTTCACCTAGTGTGTCACCATTTTTTGCTAGAAACAATAGATCCCATTTCAGCTGCTAAAATGGGAGGCCCATTCATTCACTAAGGTAACCTTTAAGGTTATGATTGTTTTCTTATAAGGTATTACTCATGCTTACTGCAAGTTTTGTGTTTTGGTTTTTAATAAATTGCATCAAAGCCTTGTTTTTTTTTGTTTTGTGGATTGCGGAAGCAATTTTTTTTGCTTATTATTTTTTCTTTTCCACAACCCGCGTTTTGCAATACACAATGAAGAGGGAGGAAGTCTTGTTTTTTTAAAGGTTTTGAAAATTGTTTTCCTGCAATCCACAACCCACAAATGCGGATTGCATATATTCCAAATTTCTTTATTTTGTTGCTTTTTCCTTTCCGCAATGTGCAACCAACAAATGCAGATTGTGAATATCAGAAAATATTTTCACGAATAAAATATCAATTTTTCGGTTTCGCATTTCTGCAACCCGCAATGCGGATTACGAAAATCAGAAACTCAATAAATAATAAAATTGTAAATTTTTTTTCTTGCGATTCCGAAAACTGCAATGTAGATTGTGGATTGCGGAAGTAAAGAAATCCATTTTTCAGTTGTAGATATCATCCCTCATTTCCGAAACCCACAATGCAGATTGCGGATTATGAAAAACAAACTTGAGAAATTGGTTAAAGTTTATCTCTGCATATTTGTTTCCCTCTCTAATCTCGGCTATTTATTTTTTCAAAATCTATGGCATAGATCTATTTTGTTGTTGGGATTCACTAATTTAAATCATTCGAATTTTATGATTTGTTCACCATTTCAACTTGCAATTTTTACCTGCATAAGGATTTTACTGTGATTTTCTCACTGAGACCGTGAATCCTCTTGTTTACAAGCTATCTACAGGTAAGTTTCTCAAATTTCTAAATTCTCAGTGGTTCAATCTCATTATTTTTATCTAAGGTAAATTTTAATTATGGTCACCAAAATTTTATCAAAATTTACCTACCTGTCTACAAATATGTCAACAACTAGAAGGTCTAAAACTACTCTGAATGAATAGAAGAGCATGGACCCCAATGCTTGTATTTTATTTGACACCAGCAGATGGATGTTATAAACCTATTACCTGGACTAGTGCCGAATCCATGCTATTTTTTAAAATGATTATTTTTGCACCATTTCCCATGACCAGTCATTTTACAGCAATATAAGCAAGTCCCAACTTCATTTTATATCCGTCAAACATCCATTCATCCATACACAAACCCGGTCAAGTCGAAACTTGACCACGCAAACCCTAAAGATCGATCTTTTTAGGGTCACACGTAGACCCAACTAGCCTCTTTTAGCTCTGAGGTATTTTCATGAGCATGCGCCCTCAACCCACCACAACAATTGTTGAATGCTCAATTTCTTGAAGCTTCCATGACCCAATCTAATTTTGAAGAGATGGTAAAATCATGGATGGATAACCCTATAGATTTCATCCCCAATCTTGATAAATCCTATTGCATCTCTTGGTTTAGGGATTCATACTCTCTATTAGCGGAAATTCTCTGCAGGTTGTATGGGAAGCCAAATTGTACTGTATTTAAAGTGAAATGGGAGCCCCTCACTCATTATGTCCTGACTACAGGTGAATCTTTCAACCGGGAACAAATTATTTCAGTCATTTTAAAGGAGGCCATAGAAAAGTATCAGAAGAACCCGACATTGAGAAAGCCATATTTCTACCTGTCGGCTTATGTTATGGAAATTTTTTGTGCAACATATCGATTCCCGTCTATGGGATGGAATTGAACAAAGACTTCACCACCCATACACATCTACTGTGCATCTATTGGTCCTCCTTATGGGAGGAAAATTTTGTTCCCAACATTTATGACATCTTCTACCATTTCATTGGTTCAATTTATTAGAAAATATTCAAATGGGATTCCCCTACTTTCTCTGACAGGGCCAATGCACTAATATCTACCATGGGGGATTGGTACATGGGTGAGTATTTCTCATACATCAGAATTTGGGGCAGAGACACTGTTCATATCCTACCTTGGATAGTACTAGACAGGATGGCACTACAAGAGATCTCTTTCCAGAATGTGATTGATGGTGTCTTCCTAAAGCTAGCCGTAGCTAAGAGAAAGGGCTAGCCCAAAATTCCTCTCAATTTGGGATTTTTGACTTTGCAGAATTCCACACATGATTCCATTCTAGGAAAGGAAATTAATACAATGAAATTATGGGAGGCACCTAAAAATATGCATTATCCTAAGTCAGCATACCATGCATACCATGTGTGTCCATCAATAAAACCCTGATGACTCAATTCATCGATGTGGTAATTACTTTTCAAAGGTGGTGAGCAAAATATCTTCACCACAGGAGAAAAGCTTCATTTTCTAGTATCAAACGGAGCTTAAGACAACAATCTTACACTATAGGAAGCTAAAATTGATAGCGGAAGAAAATGTTCAAAAGTAAACAGCAGAAAAAAGAAGAAAAGGAGTCATTAGGGTCCTTTTCCATAGGGGCCTTTGCAGGGAAAAATTATGATTCAGTTTCCTTTATTAACAAGGAAGTTTTGGAAAAAGAACAGGAGCTGTAGAGGTCCAAGCACAAACAAGCTCAATCAAATGCACAACATCAATAGGAATTTCAATACTTGAAGAATGAATATGAAGAGAAGAGAAAACAATTCCAAGAACAAAAATATCTTCTCAAGCAATAGCTTGAAAAAGCAAAAGGGTTGAATGATAAGCATACTCAGAATATTGCCACCCTTGAGGAGAAGCTTAAATATTTTAAATTTATATCCATTACTTCTTCATTCTCCAAATTCACAAAGGAATAATTTAAACAGTTGGCCTACAGAATTCATGATGATATTTACCAGTGAATGGTTAGTCTTTTTGAAGGATTCAATGAGATGCAAGAGACATAGAATGTATTCGAGCGCCATTCGTACCTCCTCCATGATCACAATCGAAGGAGGAATGAAACGAAACAAGCTTATGATACATTGGTGGACTGGAAAAAGTATGTCAAGGACATAACTGATGATTTACCAGTCCTGGACAAGGGTAAGCTAAACAAAATCCAAGTTTCAATTGAAATGTGGGAAAGTGTTTGTGACTTGGTAGAGTCCATCATTAGAGATGGACAAGTGGCCTACAAAAGGAGGTGGTTTTCTAGAGAAACTATGTTAGTTTTTCTGGAACTTCCACTACTGGATCCAATTGATGAAGCTTTTCCTACGAAGCTTCTTCTAGAGCTATTCAAGAGTGAGTTTGTGAAAGCTAAGGAATAGATTTAGAAAATTAGTCACCTTCACTTGGACAAAATCAAGGAATGGATCGAGGCACCTCTCATATCATAGATACAGATTGACCTTTGCCTCTCAAAATGGGGAAAGGTTAATAAAGAGATATCATACCATTGATTTTCAAAGTTGAACTACAGCATGCCCATTATCACGACATATATGATTTGTTGGATGCATTTTCCAAGTGATAGGCTTCCCTTGGAAAATATTGAAATTGATATCTTGTGACCCCTTATGTTGGGAATATTTTCTTTCTTTGTAAAATATTGTAATAATTATTTAAAGGGAGGGATTTCTCTGAAGAGGGGGGTTGGCGGAGTAATTCTGGAGGACATTCGGAGAAGGAACAACTAAGGACATACCACAGATGGTATGTAATTTTTAGAGATTGTATTTTCTTTTAGTTTTAATAAAATTTACAATATTTATTATGTCATGTTTTTGGGCTATTCGTTAAATTTCTTTCACGGACCCAGGTTATTCTTTTATCTTCCTGACATATTGATCATAGGTTGCTTATTTATCGAAAAAAACATTGATCATTGTATTGATGTTTCATTACAATGTTAATGTGTTGATTATGCATTGAATAAATATATTTATTTAATTCATATGTCATTAATTGAAACTATTGAAAAATCACTTATTCCCATACTAATTTTTGAATTAGTATTATTCTGATAGAACAATTATACATATGTAATACTTTGGATAAAGCAATACAATTTTCATTGTTTCAGTTTCATTCAAGGTTGGAAAAAGGGAACATGCCTGATTTATATTTCTATATGCTGGGTTATTATTTATTTGTCATAAATCATACATATAATTGTTCTACTTAAAATTGTTAATAATTACTGTCTCAGTTTCCTTAGATAGATATAGTCTCCAGTTACTGTAAAACTTTCCTAGATTGTCCTTGTAGGAAGAATAGATCCATTCATATCTAAAAACCTTGTGCCAGTGGAGGCCTCGTATCCATACGAGTTATTTACATCAAACAACTCAGGGATAGAATCATCTAAGCATGGGATGTATTTGAATCCTTTATGGTTGGACTATCTCCTCCTGTTGATTTCCTTGTAGCTTATCCAACAACCTATAAGCCCAAGAAATCAACAAAAATGTACGTATAACCCTCAAATGTTTTTTTGGGATAAAGGAGGTAGAGTATTTGGGTCATATTGTATCTCATGAAGGTGTCAAGGTATACCCTAACAAAATTAAAGCCATGATGGACTGGTCAATTCCTAAAACCCTAAATAATTTTTGAGGATTCTTAGATCTAACAGGGTACTACCGCAAGTTTGTTCGGAACTATGGAAGAATAGCAGCTCCTCTAACAAAATTACTGAAGAAAGATACATTTTCTTGGACTCCAAAGGAAACTCAATATTTTCAACAAATCAAAGAGGAAATGTGTAAAGCTCTTGTTTTGGAAACACCAGACTTCACAAAAACCTTTATCGTGGAATGTGATGCTTCAAGAAATGGAATTGGAGTTGTAATAATGCTAGAATAACGCCCTCTTTCCTTCAAAAGTCATCCAATCAAGCGAAATAACTTTAAAAATCCCATTTATGAGAAGGAAATGTTGGAAATACTACATGCCTTGACTTAATGGTGCCCCTACCTTATGGGGAAACATTTGAAGGTTAAAACTGATCATGATAGCCTTAAATACTTCTTGGAACAAAGGTTATCTTTAGAAGAGGAACAAAAATGGGTGACAAATATGTTGGGATATGACTTTGAAATCATATACAAAAAGGGGAAGAAAATTGTTGTCGTAGTTGCACTCTCCAAGAAAGATGAGGATGTTGAAGAATTACTTTATGATATCTCGATCAATATCCAACCAGATTGGATAGTCAAAGCAAGGGATGAAAGGAAAATGACGAAGAAATATGGAAATCCATTTAAAAGCTGCAGCAAGATCCCAGCACCTCTGATACATTTAGGTTGAAATATGACTTGATATGGTACAATAATTTCCTATATCTTAGTAAGATTTCCTAGTTTAAGAAAAAGGTACTTTTTGAATTCCACTCCTCACCTATAGGAGAGAACTCATGTTTCTAAAAAACTAGTCACAGGGTAAAGAAAGGATTTTTTGGGGATGGTCTAAAAATTGATGTTCAAAAATTTGTGACATAATTTTTTGTTTTCCAATGAAATAAAGTGGAAAAAATTAAGACCCCAGGTCTCCTACAACCACTTTCCATTCCAAGCTAATGGTCGACATAGGTCTCGATGGATTTTATCACAGGTTTACCAAAGTTAGAAGGAAAGATTGTCATCATGGTGGTTGTTGATAGACTTACTAAATATGCACACTTTTGTGCACTATCTCACCCGTTCAAATCAAGAATGGTTGCCAATCCTTTTATGGAGACATTCCAAAAACTACATGGTACTCTGAATATTATAGTAAGTGAGAGGGATCCCATTTTCAATAGCAACATTTGGACCGATTTATTTTCTTGTTTGGGTACTCAACTAGCTCATAGCTTATCTTATCATACTAAATCTAATGGACAAACATATATAGTAAACAAATGTTTGGAAGGGTATGTTCAATGTTTTGTAGCTGATAAACAAACACAATGGTTCAAGTGGTTACCCTTGGCAAAATGGTGGTATAACACTTCTTTCCATACATCATAAAAAATGACCCCATTTATGGCACTTTATGGCTATCATCCACAATCCATCACATCTTTAGTAAGAGACTCCTTTAAGGTTCAAGCAGTGGAACACCACATGAAGCATTAACAACAAGTTCTTCAACTCTCAAAGGACAACATGAATCTAGCACAAAATCAAATGAAACAACAAGCAGATCAACACCGCAGTGAACACAACTTTAATGTGGGCTATTGGGTGTTTTTAAGACTACAACCATACAATAAGATGTCCCTGAAGAATACCAAGACGGATAATAAATTATCACCTAAATACTATGGTCCCTACAAGGTGCTACAAAATTTTGGTAGTATGGCCTACAAATTGGAACTACCTGCATCTTCACATGTCCATCAGGTTGTCCATGTTTCTTGTTTGAAGAAGGTAATCAGTGACAAGCTACCAGTTCAAACAATATTACAAGAAATTGACGAGGAAGAAAAAAACATCTTGTATCCTAAAGAAATCAGTGAAATAATGAACTAGAAATCTTCAAAATCGATCAATTCCAGAGTATCTCAATAAATGGAAGAGCTTACCCATGGAAAATTCAACATGGGAAGATGAGTCCTTTATACAACAACATCCAAAACTACTTCAGTGTTGAGGACAACACTTTTTGAAGGGGAGGGGCATGTTAATCCCTTAATGATGGCACATTACCCCATATAGTGTAGCGCATTACCCCCTATATTGTGGTGCATTACATATTGTTTATGTCAGCTTAGGTCTATAAGTTGGTCTATTAGTTGTTATTGTACACTTTTGTATCCTATATATATGAAGGATATATTATCATTTTATGCATCAATGTATATTTTCTTATCTTGGGTACACAAGTATATTGTTTAAGGAGGCTCCTCCCTCGAAGAGGATTTTTCTTTATCTCTATTATTCATTATTAAGGCATGGATTACTCTCTTCTAGTCTATTTCTTCTATTTTTATGTTAATTTCTGGGACTTGGTTGCATAACACTCAATATGTATTTTGTTTTATAATTTTTTTATACATTTATTTGGAACTAACATGTGCCACATGAACATTACATACATGAAACATATCATCCACTTGGCTTGTAGAAAGTGCCTCTTGGTGCAACAATATTTATACATGTACTAAAAAACTAAACAATGTCTTCAATGTAATTACCCATCATCTTCACTGAAGATAGTTGCTCATCAGGTAGGTTATCATCCAAGTTTACTGGTTCTTCTCTTGTCTCTAACCTTGACAATATGGTCAGGGACCTCATTTAACTTTCCTAGTTTAACCACAATCTCAAAATCATATTCTTGAAATAATAGTAACCAACTTCATATATTCCCCCCAACATTGGCTTATTAACTAGGTACCTTAAAGTATAATGGTTAATATACATATTAAAATGAGATCCCAACAAATAATGTCTTAACTTATGAGGTGCATATACCATTGTTAACCCTTCTATATCTATATTAGTGTAGTTTCTTTCAGTTGTAGATAATTTCCTTCTAGCAAATTCAATTGGATGGTTTATATATCCTTCTCTTGGCTATGACAAGACTACACCTAAATATATTGATGAGACATCAACATGTACATGAAATTTCTTCCGCAAATCTAGAAAGAATAGGATTGTCACAGTTACCATCTTTTCTTCTAAGGTGACCAGGCTCTTTTGACATTACTCATTCTACTAAAATTTAATATCCTTCTTCAATAGATTCTCCATAGGTGTCGTAATATGTGCACATCCCTTAATAATTTTTTTGTAGTAACCTATATGACCCAATTTTGTCTCATTTGTCACACTAATGTAGGTGGTGGCAAATCCACAACAATAGCATTCTTTGTAGTATCCATCAAAATGACCCATTTACATACTACATGCCCCATCAAAATTAGAATACAAAAAGGAGCACAAAAGATACATTTATTTAAGTTCAAAGAAAGTTGGTATTGTCTACATCGATCCAACATTAACCTAAAATTATTAATATGATTCCTTAATAATACAAAAACTATCCAATCATTAAAGTATACCTCTAAAAACCTATGAATAAATTATTTGAAGATATGACAACTACCTTGGAGAAAATAGCAGGGGCATTCTTCATCCCAAACGACATCATTGTATACTAGTAACATCCCCACTCTAATTCAAATTTAGTCTTATATCGATATTCCTTGGCAATATTAATCTGATGGTATCCAGAATACCCATAAGTAAATGAATAGGCTTACTGGAGTCCAACATTATGTAACACCTCATCTGTAAAAGGGGTGGGGAATGGATGTTGTAAGAATGCATCATCCAAATTTATCAATCTGACACAAATCCTGACTTCCCATGTCTTCTTATCCTGAACTACCATATGGATAATCCACTTCAATTCTTCCACAGGTTTAATGATTCCTACATCCAACATCCTATCAATTTCATCCTTGACTTTCTCTTTATAACTTGGATTCAATATGTAAGGTCGTTGTTTAATAAGATTTGCATCATGCTTAGGTGGTTTCTTCATTTCATATAAGTCACCAACAATACCCTTAATTTTTCAAAACTTAGTAAGGAACATATCCTGATACTTGTGCAAAAACTTAGCAACTTTTCCAACAATATCCTCATCCAAATAATCCCCTATATTTGAAAGCCTAGGATTCTCTTCCGAACCAATATTGACTTTTATAGTATTCAAATGCTTCACAAAATTGGCATATTCTATCTTAAGCCCTCCTATATTGTGGTTACCCTCTGGCTGTGGTGCATTCAACTCCCTAGGATCTTCAACTTCATGGTCTCTAGTAATATTATAGCATTCCAATTCCTGTTTAAATGTTGCTTCCCTTCCTGGCATGTTATATCCAACTAAAGGTATTTCTTCAGAAATTCTCTTCTTAATGACTTGTAAAGTTTCATCCACTATTGGAATTTCATCCTCAAATCTAAAAGTCCTTTTAAATTTCAAAATAACACCCTCCCAATATGCAATTCCAACCCAGTATACCAATTTCTTGGTATAGTATCTAATGTATGAATAAACATGTGTACCCGTTCTTTCCTAGGTATAGTCCTCCAAGTTGCAGTGCATTCTACTAAAGTGTCTTTAGGGATAGTTAAACTAGTATAGTTCACCCCAATATACTCAATTCCTTTACCAAATATTATTTCTAATAGGATTTTACACCACAAACAACCTTCTATACTTTTTCTTATGAGCATCCCACCATCTTGCTGGGGTATCCTTTAGGGATACATCTAAAGCTAGTACCCTCTATTGTTCTAGAACTTGCATTTGAAATTCAAAGATAAAAGAATATAAGTTTTGTAATTCATCATACATAGGTATATTACTTACCTTTGTCTTGGTCCATTGCAATTGATGCAAGCACACCTCCTCATGGATACTTAATGTAGCTTATTTTTCTAGTTCTTCACCCCTTCATATAAAGCTGATGCACATGAAATTATACTGTGCCAAGTGAGATTACCATCCTCTATAGGAATGATATAATCATCCTTTATCGAAGTCATTTCATAAATATTTTCCAATGTACTCTTCTCTCACATGTTTTACATAACTATAACCCTCCATAGGATCCGTGGGTGTGATAAACCTCATTTTTCTCCCTTTGAATGTCATCAGTCTCCTTTTCAAGTTAATAAGTGGTTAATAATGGATTGATTATCCATTTCCAAATCTATTCCACATAATTCTAGATAAGGGTTGGTGTCATCTATTCTTTCAATTACTTCAAAATATTCTTAGTTGCATAATCCATCCACATCGATAGGTACCCCTACTAACCTACCAAATGGGACTAATTTCTTCTTATTTGCTAGTCTTAATTGCACTATCGACCAAACAAGATTTGGCTTACCCATATTTTTGAATGATTTCCTAGTGAGTACATTTACATCTAAACCTAAATCCAAAATTATAAATTCCATATCATAATCCCCAACCTAAGCACTAAGTCACAGTTCCCTACAGGTTCTCCTTTTCTTTTGTAATTGGTTTATAGTCCTTTCTTCTACATGATCTACCACTTCTTGGTCATATTGATCAATCAAACTACGAAGATATTTTAATGCATTTTCATCTTTTAATAGGTCTAAACAACTATGTAAGAAACTCTTCAATACACTTAAATTTCTTGGGCATCTCTTTGGAACTGGATGATCATATATTGGAGGCATATCATATACTAACAGTGTATCATACATTGGATGAGTCATAGATGATGATCTACACTTCTTTCTAGATTCAACATAAGTCTCATTTTCCTTTTGAGGGTTGAACACTAATGATCACCTAGATACTTTCCTAATCCATGGGTAAAACTACTTTTCTTGTGTTATTCTGTCACCCCCCGTCGCAGCTCCCTCATGTATAACTACTACAATAGTAGGTTGATATTCTCATAATTTTGTAGATATATTTTGGACATTCTAGTTCTAATTTTTATTCTCATTTTGATTTTGGTTTTTGTTTCCTTTTTCGTTCCACTTCGCTATTGACTAGGAAAAATCCTCAATAGTATGATATACTTCTATGCAGTATGTACATGTCAAACATGGGTTCTGAAAATATCTTGTGAAGTGTCCTGATTGTTCACAATTATAATAGATTACATGTCCTCTTCCTCTTCAAAATAAACCCTCGCCTATACCTCTGGATCCTCCTCTACATGTTTTTTTACGATACAAATGAAATTGGTTTATGTTAGAATAATAAACCCATAGTTACCTACCTTAGACATTAATTAATCCATCTTTGTCTTATTTTCCTAGTTTCCAATATTCCACTCTATGCAAGTTGTTTTCCACATGCCATAGATGTCAAAATTCCTAAAACCGAGTCATGGAGTGCTTGGGAAACCTCCTGGAAACCATATTTAGCATGTCTGCTTTATTCTAGATCCTCCCTAGTGTATATCTACTTTTTCTTCTAAGTTGCCTGCTTTATTGAGATTTATGGCAACAGGGAAAGTAAGACTAGGTGTAGTTGACTTGTTTTTTGCCCTCATCATCCTCCTTTATTTTCTCCTCATAAAATCATGTATGAGTTGTCTTTCCATCCCTTATTAGCTTGCCTACTTGAATTTTCCAATTCGTGAGCCTCTAAGTGGATTTGGAAACTGCTTTATGCACCTATGGGGGATTTGACTAGATTTAGTAAGCCTACTTTTTGACTATTTTGAATGGAATCCTTATGCATTAGAATCTCTCATGTAATTATATATTGCAGCAGCCTATGACTTCATAAGTTTGGATATTGTACACTTATTCAATACATATTAGTGTTATGCTCTAATTTCAGTCTCCTTTGTGTGTAAATTTGCATGTTTGATTAGCAATTTTATGAGTGCAATTGTTCTATCACTTGGGTTAAATTTCCACATGGTATCAGAGCCTTTGTAGATCAATTTATCTCCTTCCATATTGCTATTTCAGGTTCTACATCTTCATTGGGAGCATATTCTGCTGACTAAAGGGCACAGTTTGGGAGCATAGAAGATCATCTTGACTCCATTTAATTTATTTGAATGGAAAGCAGAGATGGAGATACTATTGAGAGTGAAAGGTATCTATAGGGTGACTATGGCAACTAAGGCATATGCCAATGCATCTACAGAGAAAATTAAATGGTGCAACAGGAGGGATGAGGCCTATGGTCTTTTGTGTTTGAGAATATCAGGAGACCTCCTCTTCCATCTTGATGGATTGACATCACCTAATGAAGTGTGGGAGAAGCTTGTAGATATTTTTGGTAAGACGAATGAGATGAGAGGACATAAAATCAAGCATGAATTGATCTCTTTGAGTCCTAGCGGCTTCAAATCCCTGCAACTCTACTTTTCCAAGTTTAAAGCCCTTGTTTTGCAGCTAAAATAGTGTGAAATTGAAAAGAAGGAGGAGAAACTAGTTTTGGCCATACTCTTGAAGCTTGGCCCTAACTATTCATTGTTTGTTTTGACCTTCCATGCCACAAAGTTGATAGCTCAAGCCTGGAAGATGCCTAAGCTTGCAGATTTCATGGAATCCCTCACATAAGAACAAGATAAACTGGTGATGATGGGCACCATCAAACCTTCCAAAGACCAAGCTTTGGTTGCTGGAGATTTGAGGGTGTATTAAAAAGGCAAGAAGAAAGCTAAGAAGCCACCTGAGTAAAAGAGAGATAAGAACAAGTCTCAAGAGGAGCCCCAAGGCTCCAAGAAGAACTTCTAGAAGAAGAAGAACAAAGGAGAAATGAGCAAGTGTGCATACTGCAGTAAGGGCTATCATCCTAAAAGATCCTGCATGAAGAAGCAAATTGACATGTTGACCCAACTCCTAGAGAAGAATAACATCTCCCTTCCTGATATCTCAAAGAAGAGGGAAGGACGATCAAATTCAGAGGATAGAGAGAGAGTACATGCATTGGTTGCTGGCACATCAAGCTCACCTAGCTTCATCATAGAATCTGGAGCTTCAAGACATATGGTTTCTACCAAGGAGGAATTATCATCTCTTAACATGTCGAAGGTCCACCAATAGTGCTGGGAGATGACTCTCTCACTAATAGTTTAGGGAAAGAAAGGTTTGATCTTGACCGTGGTAAGTTCAGTAATGTACTGTATGTTCTGAGTATTGCCTCTAACCTCTTGTCAGTGTATCAGATGACTCACACAGGGTCTCCAAAGAAGGTCATATTCTCCCTTGATGATGTTGAGATCACAGAGATCTCGAATGGTAAAGTCATTGAAAAAGGAGTTGTATATCACACTTAGAAGGTATACATGTTTTCACATTTTCTACCCTACTCAAACCCCTCTACTCTTCTGATTCATGCTAATGAGGCAAGCAATCTTTGGCATGAAAGATTTGGCCATATTAACTATAAGTATATTTTTGATATAAGTGAAAAATAAATGGTCATAGGGTTACCCAAGATTAAGTTTTCCAAGGGATTCTGTCAAGGTTGTATCCTAGGAAAACACCCAGAGCATAAATTTGAAAGAGCTAGTCATGAGAGAACCTTTGCACCTCTTGAGTTGATCCATAGTGATGTTGCTGGTCCATTTCCTCATATGTCAATGAGTCAAGACAAATATGCATTGAAATTCATAGATGACTTTTCCAGGTATTGTTGGGTTTACTTCCTAAAGCATAAGTCTGAATTTTTTGGCCTTTTCAAAGTATTTAAGGCCTTGGTTGAAAACTAGTCTAGGAGGAGACTCAAGATCCTCATACCTAAAAATGGTGGTGATTATGTCAATTCTGAGTTCATTCAATATTGTGAAGATTTAGGTATTCAGATGCAGCATTCAATCCCTTACACACCACAGCAAAATGGTGTTGCTGAGAGAAAGAACAGATCACTAAAGGAGATGGAAACATGTATGATGGAGGCTAAGACTTTGCCACCAAAGTTTTGAGTCAAGGCTATAAACTGTGCATCCTATATCTAGAATAGGGTGCCTCATAAACAACTTGATGGTATGACTCCTTTTGAAGCTTGGAGTGGGCACAAGCCAGATGTGACCCATTTCAGGATTTTTGGCTCAAACGCTTGGGCTAGAATTCCAACTGAAAAGAGAAAGGATTTGCAGCCCCAAAGCCAAGAATTCCTATTTGTTGGGTATTCTAAAGATTTGAAAGGGTAAAAGATGATAAAATTGAGCACAAACAAATCCTTCATTGAAAGGAGTGTTCAGTTCCAAGAAGAGCCTTTAGAAGAAGTTGAAGTTGGAGAGTCTTCTTCACCACCAGAACCATTGAATGTAAGTGAAGAGACAAATGAGTTTTATGATTATGATATGTCTAATAATGATTATTTAATTTCATATCCTAACAGTCCTACAAGACCAAAATGGGAAGAAAATACCATTCATGCAGTTGGGGAACTAGCTGAAAATCCTAGTGATCCTAGGAGGACTAGATCTCAGTTTGAGAATGCCTTGTGTATGAAAGACCCTTTGTTTGCAAAAAAGTGCTATCTTATGGTTGAATCAGACCCAAATAAATATGAATATGCAGCACATGATCCAAGATGGCAAACAGCCATGAAATAAGAATTCAGCTCACTCCAGAAGAACAACACTTGGGAACTGGTTGATCTTCCCCCAGGGAGGAAGCTAGTTCAATGTAAGTGGGTTTTCAAAACTAAGTTTTCTGATGATGGTTCACCTTTGAAATATAAGGAAATATTGGTAGACAAGGGATACTCACAGGTACATGGTATTTAATACAATGAGATCTTTGCACCAGTGGCAAAGATGGACTCCATAAGGCTAGCCTTAGCCATTGCAGCTTCGAAGCAGTGGGAGGTACATCACATGGATGTGAAGTGTGCTTCATTGAATGGATATCTTAATAAATAGATTTACATGCATCAGCCTCAATGGTTTCTTACTAATCCATCTTTTGTGTGCAGGTTAAAGAAATCATTGTATGGGGTCAAGCAAGGCCCCAGGGCTTAGTATGCCAAGATTGATGGATTTCTGGTGTCATTGAGTTTTGTTCAATGAAAGTATGATCCTAATGTTTATTTGAATATGATTCATGGTTCTTTTATGATTATTATCTTGTATGTGTATGACCTTTTGATTATAGGAAGTTCAAAGAAAGAAATTGCCTCCTTGAAGGATGCAATGAACCATGCATTTTCTATGACTGATTTGGGGTTGTTGAGCCAATTCTTGGGTCTCAAAATTGATCAATACCAACATGGAATAAAATTACATCAGTCCAAGTATGCTTTAGATTTTTTGAACAAGTTCAACATGAAATATTGCAAGCCAAGCAAGACTCCTTTCCTTTTAGGAGTTAAGCTTGAAGAAGCAGGTTCTTCTCCTATGGTAAATAATACACTGTATAGGCAGTTGATTGGGTGTTTGTTGTACCTTACACACACTGGACCTGATATTTCTTATGCAGTAAGTGTGGCTTCAATATACATGGATCAGCCTCATGATATCCATTGGAGAGCAGCCAAAAGGATCCTTAACTTTGTTCAGGGAACAAGAACTTATGGGATCTTCTACAAAGCTAAATCTGATCTTGATTTGATTGGGTTTACTGACAGTGATTGGGCAGGTGACAACACAGATCGAAATTCAACATTAGGATATGTGTTCATGCTTGATGAAGGACCAATCAGCTGGTCAAGCAAGAAATAGAGTGCCATAGCACTCTCATCTATAGAAGCATAGTACAGAGGAGTTGTAAATGCAGCAACTCAATGTTTATGGTTGCAGGGGATACTTGGTGAGTGTGGCTTCAAATCAGAGTTTTCAACTATTATCTATTGTGATAATAAGAGTACCATTCGAATCTACAATGATCCAGTTCAAAGACAGAGAACCAAACACATTGAGATCCATATGCACTACATCAGACAGTTTGTGCATGATGGCACCATTCACCTACTCTTTTGTGCATCTTCAGAACAAGTAGAAGACATATTCACCAAAGTTTTTTGTGAGAATACATTCAACAATCTCAAATCACTACTGGGGATTTCTGATCATGCTGTCAAGCATGATTGATGACAATATTTTCAAATTTTGTTTTACTGTCCATGTTTAAGGGAGGATTTTCCCACTGGGTTTTTTCCTCTTTCCTTAGTTAAATGGACATGCAGTATGTAAAGGAGGAGAAACCTTGCCTTTGCCCCTTGGAGCACTTTGTCCCTTGGAGAAATTTTTGTTCTTTCCAAGCTTGCCTTTGCTTGTGAGATTGCTATTGAGAGATAGAAGATTAAAGTGGTGGAGGCTCGGGTGGAGGACTCAGTTTCTCCGGTTTGCAGACGTGCCGATAGAGGTTGTCACTATTGTAATCTCTGATTTATATTAATAGAAATATCTTTTCCTATCCAATAATGTTTATTTAAATGGGTATTGAATCCATGGATGATTTTAAATGCTTATATGTTATTGATTATATATTATAGAGTAGGTCTAACACAATTATATAGCATGCTTGTCTTGTTTGCTGAATGTTGAGAGAGAAAATTGCTAATACAAGTGAGAGTGGAAAAGCGCAATGGGGATCTACATCAACCATCCAGAACAAGGTATGTTTCAATATCCTTTTAGTGTTAGATGCTTGGTTTCTCTTGCATATGGGAAATGATTGATTTCTACGGTTACTCTGTCTGTTGTGGTACCCCAAGCCATAGGAAGTTTTCTCCGTAACAATGTGAGTATAGCTTTAAAAGTTGCATATACACATAAACCATTGTTTTTTGGGGATATTCTTGGGACATCAAAGTATAATATGAGCAAAGGGGGTCCAAGGAATCTGCAGAGGGACATGGAAGGCCATAAAGATGTGATCTACCAAGTGTGGTAAAATAAGCTAAAACATGAAGGAACAAGTTCCTAATAATAGAATAGCCTGTACAAGTAACGTAAGAAAGAAAAAAATGGCTAAGTAGTAATGTAAAAATGTAATGTATGGTAGAAGATAAATAGCTACATAGGTTTGGGCTTTATATAAGCTCGTTGTGCACCTTTTCGTAAAAGGGAATGACTATTGAATTTAGTAGTATTTAATTAATAATAAATTGATATTAATATTAATTTATTATTTTATTGTTACATTGCCTTGCCCTTAAGGGAAGCTTTGTCCTCAAACCTTCATTCACAGCATGTTTGATTTTGCTTGAAATGTCATCTCTACATCCCTTGCGACACTTGATGAAATAATACGATACGAGTTACGTACTCCCTAGGAGAATTGTTTCATCATATTTGTTGTGTTCCATCCCATATCTATTTTGATCAGACCTCTGAGATCATTTTGGGGAATGGGTCATCTCAATTGTCGCTCAATATGTCGAACTATTTTCCTGTCAACATATTTATTTTGTGAATGCTCATTTTGACCCTACCATTGGCCAAAATGATGATTATAATTGGGATGTCTGTAAGGCATATGTGTTGTTTGTTTTGCTTACTTTTGAACTATGGTGAGGAATTCCTTCACTTTCTTGACCTGATTTCTAGATGCATCTTCCTGGATTTGCGCTACTTTGTTCTCCAGTAGATTGTTATGACTCTGAATCTTTTTTAATATTTCATCTTGCGACTTTTTGTCCTTTTCTAACTTCTTGATTTGTTTCTCTAGATATTGATTAATATTATTTTGACAGTGGTTTTATTCTTCTTTTTCTAGTATTCTTCCTTCGAGGTCTTCACTGGATTGTTCCCTCTTATTACTGTGTTTCATTTTTTTAATCTTTGTAATCCATGTTTTGTTATGATTTTGTAGCCTAAAAATTTCTTCTATATTGCTAGATAACACATTGTTGATTTTTGTCGTTTCCAACTTATGTGCCTTCTTAATGTCATCATACCATTGCTAGAGTTTTTCTAGTTGTTGTTGATGATGACTTAACTCTGATTCCTTAATTCCTAACTTTTCTTGGACTTGCACTAATTCGTCTTCCTTGTCCACAATGAACTTGTTTAAAAAACTAATTTCTTCTTCTAAATTGATAATATTCTGGTACAGATATTATTTGACTTTTTTTTACTTTATTATCCGATCTTCAAGTTTTTGAATGAGGCTTTCTAGACATGATATTTTCTCATTGTTGGGTCCCAAAATGCCCCTTTTTAACCACATCCATTATACCCTGTTTGTCTTGTATTAATCCATTCTGCACACCAAATAAGCGTTCTTTCCTCACTTGAGCCCTAAATATTCACAGATATGATTAATTATTGTTTCATCTTATTAATGCTTATGATTGCTATAATCAGGACTTTGCTTCTTGAATTATGCTAACACATTATGATTTTACAAAGATAGTGCAAGCTGTGAGAGAATACAGGTGTAGCAGTGCGAGTGATCCAAAGTGGAGATGAGCGTTCACTACCAATTCCGTTTCTACACATGGATCCAACCAAGGGTCATCATTCCACGCGGGTTGCAACAGACATGCCTACAACAGACTTAGCTGAAACAGTGTGCCACTACTTAAAGTTAGCTGCAATTGATAGGGCATCTCTTGAATTGGTTCTGTTATTCATTTACTGGCTCAGGAAACAGAATTGCCTACATTCACTGCTTCTGTTTAATTCCACCCACAGTTGTAACAACGCATATAACAAGGCATCCTGAAGATCATAGATCTTCATGGCTGCTCGATATTAGTGGGTGAGGGTTACTATTTTGATGTATAAGTACCGGGAAACATTCATAGCTAGGGGTTGGATAATATCATATTTTATTCTGTGAGTTGTAACAGAGACTATACTTTCATTCCACTATTTTAATAAAAGGAGCAGGATTCTTCAGATCTCTATGTTTTAACTTGTGTTAGTTCCGACGTCTCTATTTGAAGGCTGGGTCCGCCATCCCATCGAGATTGCCGAGTTAATTAGATTTTTTGTCAATTGGTAGTGTGGTGTGGAAGTTACATTAGATGCATTTGTTTCAGTAGTTGCAACAGTAATGTTTAATCGTTGTGTTTCCTTGAATACTCAGTGCTTGCATTTCCTTTAAGCTGCAGCAGTGTGGTGTGACAGTCGAGTGTGTAGGTTAATTTTCTTTATGCATGTGTTTAATAGCTATAATAGTCAATATATTCCTTAGTTCCTTTCAATTACTTGTATTTCTTAGGTTTTCTAATTCAGGTACACTATAGCTTAGAGTTGTTTGATTCAATTCCTGTTATTTCGTATTCCTAGATTAAGGTTGGATTAAACTTGTCACAATGAATTCACATATGGTCTGGTAAATTAGGATTTAACTTTTTGAAAAAGTAATTCTAGATATTTATTTCATGAATCATTCATTGCTGGATTGAATTTGTAGGAAGTGATTGCAATTCTGAATTCTCAGATAGGTAGTTTATATCATTTTAATTATGGGAGGGGTTTGACTAAATAGATAAGTAGGACAGTTTATTCAGTTCATCGACTGCTTAGCGTTTAAGGACAGACAGTGTGAATTATCTTTGAAATAAAAAGACTTCCCTGGGTTGACAATTTATATTGAGCATTCTGCATGATAGTTTTAATTAACTAGCATATAAAGTGACCAACATTTTGGCGTTGTTGGCAGGGAAGGTAATTATTAGACACCATCATAGTTGCATCTATTCATTTTTATTCAGTCTTTAAAGTTTGCATGTTTTGGTTTGCATGAATACGAGGAGAGTACAGTGTGACATTCCCAGAACTCCCCAGAATACTAACATTGCAGGTGGTCAAGGTCGTGGTAGAAATCCAGCATTGGGAAGAAGAACATTCATTGACGATATGGTTTCCAGAACCAATTCCTCTAGTGGAGCTCGCCATCAGGGATCCTTCATCAAAAGAATCCCAATTACCTCCAAGGTGGAAGCATTAGTTTCCACAATGGAGAACATAGGAGGAGTTATGACACCCTCAGGTTTCCCTGTGGAGGAAGATAGAGTCGGTGTTGTGGGAGTAGGTGATTGAGACATGATTTTTCACAATAACAGGATGGAGGTGACAAAGGAGGAGTGGACACCATTTCATTAGAAGAGGGATGATCAGAGGAAGAAAAGGTAGGAGAGAGAAGAGGAAAATATGAATAACAAACGTGAACCAGAAGATCATGAAGAAGTGATGGGGGAGAATCATCACAATGACGATGATCCCCCACATGAGGGAACCGTTTCCACACTCTAGTTCCCCATTCCACAACCAGTTGGACAAGCCCCAATGAAAAACATATCACCATCTGTATTAACTTGTTTTCATGGAAAGGTCACAGAGGATCAAGATGAATTCCTCTTCATGTTCAACATCCTCTATCGCAGCTATGACTACACTTCCAACGCGTAAAAGTTAAAAATTTCCCTGCTACTTTGAAGGATAACATGCTACGTTGGTTCATGAGCCTAGGTGGTGAAACTGTCACCATGTGGGATCAAATGAAACACGTGTTACTAGAAAAATACTAGGATTACTGCAACACTAAAGATAAAAGAGAAGAGTTGTTCAAGATGGTACAAAGGGATGAAGAAAGTTTAGAAAATTTTGTTGAGAGGCTCTTGTACACTACGCAGAGGGTTGGACAAAATAATATGGGGTTAGATGTGCTCAAGATAATCCTACTTCATGGGATTAGGGAAAAATTACTAGGTATGTTAAACCTGCTGGGAAAGGGGGATATCTCGAAGGAATCCTTTAAAAATATTCTTGAATTATGCAGAAGGTATTCCAGAGGATCCTGCTAGACCAATAAATGGGACAAATTGTAATGAGATATCTTCAACAGAACACAGAATTCAACCAATGGAGGAGCCACCCGAGAAGAAATATGCAACCTTCTCGATAACTTCTAAACAGATATGATGAGCTCTATCTCCTTAGAAAAATATTTATTGAGGGTGAAGCAAAAACAAGCAGTAGAAGATCTAACACTCGGTGTATTCTGCCCTAGATGTAGGAAGAAGCACCCCCTGAAGGAGTTCCCACTTGACAAGGTGGAAGTGTGCTAGCTCTGTGAACTGAACCATGATACAAATGAGTGCCCCTCACTACCTCAAGTGAAGGCAGTTCTACAGGAATCAACTTCAGACGTGGAACCAACCTACTTCATTGCCTAGAAAAATCCTTGGCAACCTCGAAACCAAGGTATGAATCTAGACTCATTTCTGTTTTTGAATAATATGCATCACATGAGTACACAATTCCCTTCACCTTATTCCAACCATCAATGGAATCCTTCTCAACCTCATATGCAGAATTTCAACTCCTGGACCCCTTGGACACAACCACAAAACCAACAGAATTCTTGGTCTCTTGAGTGGAGGAACTCCCATCCAAGAAACCAATTTCCCCATAACCAATCTCCTCAACAGTTTCCTCACCAACAATACCCTCAGCTATACCAGCAATACCAACAACCGCAGCTACAACTCCAGAACAATGCTGCACCTAATATGCCTATATGACCGCAGATGCCTGCTCAACCTAACCCCAACCCAAACAATAAAGCAATCCACTAGTTTGAGACTGCCAACATGCCCACTTACTCCATTACTCCAATTCCCTGTAATGACATATGCTTTTGATCAAGGAGAGTAGTGGAGCATTTAGTCATTGAGGATGTTCCATCCTTTGTTTCTGAAGAAAGGATAAACCAACAGTACTCATCCCACACAATAATCCCTATTATTGAGGATGCTGAAATTCCTACTGAGACACTGGATAAAACACATAGAGAAACAACTATTGAAATGTAGCCTACACAACTGATTAGAGAACCGTCATATCCTGAAAGACTGGCACTATAGAAAGCAGTGGAATAACCCGATTTTAACCTCTTAGGAGAGTTGAAAAATCTATATGTCAAAATTCCACTATTGCAGGCCCTCCATGATGTGCCTATTTACGCAAAAATAGTCAGGGACGTGTGTAAGAAAACTAGGTAGAAAAACCAGGGATCCTCCCACTGTCCATGTCATAGGGAAACTACCTGAATTGATAATGCGAAAAACTCTCCTGGAAAAATATGATGATCCTAGGAACTGAACTGTCACAGTGTAGATAGGGAACACACAGATACCAAATGTACTGGTATATCTAGGTGCATCTATTAATGTTATGACCACATAAATTGTACAAAAACTTGGGCTCAACAATATTCGACCAACACCTACCATTTTAGAACTAGTTGAGAGGTCCACTATCAAACCCAAGGGAATCTTGGATGACCTTGTCATATCAGTTGAATCGTGGGAATACCCTGCTGATTTCCTGGTTTTACAACCCAAGTTGTAGCTAGGGGGACACACATTGATCTTGGGAAGACCCTGGTTAGCCACAGTAGATTCCTACATTAGTTATCGGTCAGGGTCTATGACCATCTCAGATGGGACCAAAACAAAAAACCTTACCTTGTATCCTCCATCTCGACCTAGTCTAGAAGCTGAAACTCCATTATGGATGGAGCTAGAGGAAGAGGATGGTGTTCATCAACTATTAACAATAGGAAAGGCCTTGACCTTGAAGGATGAAACAGAGGTTGATGCCATTAATAGTTTCATCAGTGAGCCCACTTCTGTCAACAAGCAAATTTATCAAATCCTGAACAGTACCCTAGGTGAAGAAGAGAAAGAAAATCTCACAGAGGATGCATTAGTCAATGACACCCACATAATTCTAGTGCTAAAAATTCAAAAAGTGTTCTAGTTGAGAGAGAGACGAGAAAAATGTTGAATATCAATCCCAATCTCGCTCCTGATGAACATGAACGCTTGATCACTCTCTTGAAAAATCATAAGGGGGCATTTTCCTGGGAGTACATAGATATGAAGGGTGTCCCTTCTAATATGTGCACCCACCACATTTATATCAAGAGTGACTCTCATCCTGTGTGCCATCCATAATGAAGGATGAACCCCAATATTAGGGACATAGTGAAAGAGGAAATTCAAAAAATCAAGCACGGTTTATATACCCGATCTCAGACAACGAGTGGGTCTCTCCACTCGTGATAGTACCCAATAAGAATGGGAAATTGAGAGTCTGCATAGATTACAAAGAGTTAAATAAGGCAACATAGAAAGACCACTTTCCTCTGCCTTTCATTGAACAGGTACTTAACACCCTGTCTAGGAAGAATTTATTCTCCTTTTTGGATGGATTTAGTGGGTACAATCAAATCTAGATTGCTCTTGAGGACCAAGACAAGACCACTTTCACCTGTCCCTAGGGTACCTTTGCATACAGGGTACTCCCCTTCGGTTTGTGCAACACACCAAGGACCTTTCATAGAGATATGATTGGAATCTTTTTGGAGATGGTCAATAACAGTATGGATATTTTCATGGATGACTTTATCCCATATGGAAGTGACTTTGAGGAGGCATTGAAAAAATTAGAGAAGGTTTTAACATGCTGTGAGCAAACCCATCTATCTTTGAGCACTAAAAAGTGCCATATGATGATGAGCGAGGGTGTAGTGCTGGGGCACTTTATATATGCTGATGGTATCCAGGTAGAACCATCCAAAATTAGGGTAATTGAAAATATACCCACTCTTGGAACACAGAAAGAGGTACATTGCTTTTTAGGGCATGCTGGTTATTATAGAAGATTCATCGAAGTTTTTTCCAAACTAGCTTCTCCTTTATTTACCTTATTGATGAAGGATGTATAGTTCATTTGGAATGATGCATGCGAGACAACATTCACTGAACATAAGAAGAACCTATCTACATCTCCTATCTTAAGGCGACCCAATTGGGCTCTTCATTTTCACATTTCTTCAGATGCCTCTGACACTTCCATTGGAGCAGTGTTGGGACAGCAGGATGGTCAAGCACAATATGCAATTTACTACATCTATAAAATCTTGGCCCCTGCTAAACTCAATTGCACGGTTATAGAGAAATAATTTTTAGCCATTGTCTACTCCATTAACAAATTTAGGCACTACATCATTGGATATCCCACCTTTGTGCACACTGACCACTCAGCAATCAAGTATTTAATGAACAAACCTTTTACAAATGCTAGGATAACTAGATGGTTGTTACTGTTACAGGAATTTGGTATTACCATTATTGACAAACCTGGGAAAGAAAATGTTGTAGCTGATTTTTTATCTCATTTTACTAACAGTGATGACAACTTACTAGTTGAATATTCTTTCCCATATGAACATGTGTTTGTAGTTTTAGCTCATTCCCCTTGGTATGCAGATGTTTCTAACTACTTGGCTGTAGGAAAGCTTCCGACACATTTGTCAAAAAGAGAGAAAAGGAAAATTATTTAATAAACTGCCAAGTATTGCTAGATAGATGGTCATGTTTTCTACATAGGTTCTGATCTTGAGATCAAAAGATGTGTAACAGAGGATGAAGTCTTCCATATCTTGAAGGCCTGTCATGATGAGCCATGTGGGGGACACTTTGTAGATAAAAGGATAGGTCATAAGGTGTTAAGAATAGGCTATTATTGGCCAACAGTTTTCAGGGATGCAAATAAGTATGTTTAGGGTTGTGACAACTGTCAAAGAATGGACCAACCTAACAGATTGGACGAAATTCCTCTTCAATCATAGTTGGTGGTTGAACCCTTTGACAGATGGGCCTTAGATTTTGTTGGGCCTATCAACCCTTCCTTGAAGCAGAAAGCTTACATTTTAGTTTGAACTGATTACATGACAAAATCGGTGGAGGCTGTGGCTCTAGTGAAATCCAATGACCAGGCTGTGATAGATTTCCTATACAGGTATATCTTCACCCATTTTCAAGTACCCAAGGAAATAATCATATATGGAGGACTGTAGTTTGTGTCACACAAATTTAAAGATTTCCTACAGAAGTACCATATTCAGCATATGATATATTCACCTTACCATCCCCAGGCCAATAGCCAAGTGGAAAGTACCAATAAATTTATTGAAGCATTGTGGGCATATCGCACTACTTGGTGCAATACTACAGGTTTCTCCCCCTATGACTTGGTGTATGCTAAGAGTGTTGTCTTCCTTATCGAATTTGAAATCAAGACTTTGAGGACTACTATGGATGTAAACTTGGATGTAACAGAAGCCCATAGGAGTAGGTTGAATCAATTAAAAGAACTCGATGAAAAATGTGTAGCTGCAGTGGATCAAACAACATTGATTCAGCAACAACAATCGAAATGGCACGATCGGTTCATCAAGAAGAAAGTCTTCTATGAAGGAGACTACGCATTATTATATGATTCAAGATTCAAAATGGAATTCAAAGGTAAGATGTGCACAATATGGTTGGGTCCATATCAGATAGACAGAGTATTTGATAATGGTGCAGTCCGCTTGGTCACCATCGATGGAAAACCGTATACCATTATGTGCTAATGGTCATAGGCTGCGATTGTACCACAAGCCAATCTCAAGGGATGCATTTATTTCACAAGTTGCAGCTGATTCGAGATACCGGTTAGCGCAAGGGAAGTAATATTTCTCTGCCCCTGTCAATCTTTAGAAAGTCACTATGATTTCCACACAAAATAAATCTTTGTACATAAATAAATTGATGTTTTCCTGTTTTCATTTTTTTTGTTTTGTTTTCCTTTACGCTTTATCAGTTTTCTTTGAAGAATCTATGTAGGAATTTACTCAAGGAGCAATGGTCATGACTGGGCCTGATGACCGTGAGCCCCTATTCTAATTTCATGTTTTGGAAAAAACTCCTTGACGAAGAAATTTTTTTAAATGATGAATAGTACCGCGCAATTGCGACTCCGTAAAAATTTACCTATTTTTCCCGTTCCGCGCAGCTGCAACTCAGTAAAATTTGCCTATTTTTCCCATTCCATGCAGCTGCAACTCCATAAAATTTTCCTATTTTCCCATTCTGTGCAGCTGTGACTCCGTAAAAAATTTCCTATTTTTACCATTCCACACTGTTGTGACTCCGTAAAATTTTCCTATTTTCCTGTTCCACGTAGCTGCAACTCTGTAAAATTTTCCTATTTTCCCATTTTGCACAGCTACAACTCCGTAAAATTTGCCACTTTTATTATTTCTCACAGCTGCGACTCCACAAATTTTAGCATACTTTTCCCATTTCTCGCAGCTACAACTCCGCCAATTTTAGCATACTTTTCCTATTTGTTATGGCTACGAATCTGCCAAATTCCAATAGATGTCCTATATTTCGTGGATGTGAATCCTTCATATTTATCCACAGAACAGCTGTGACTCCTCCATATTTGTCCGGAATTCTTTCCGCCCATGATTTTGTTGATTCTGACTCACCTCACAACTTCAATTATGTTTCCATCAATGTTGAAAAGATAGTTTTTGGTTCCCCAAAAGAAACATCATCGCAACACGCGCACAATCATGTTTAAATTTGATGGTAGCATTTGACATGCTGTATAATCGTGTGAAGTCATGGTTCATTGCATAATTGTTAAGGTACGGTTCCAATTATTTACATGATTAAGCATTAAGTAGATTTGACAAAATTAACCATGCTTGCCTTTTTATACCTGTCATTATAACCATGCTTCGTTAACTGTCAATCCGCACGATATAATGGGTACTCGAACTTATCTTATAGCCGACACCTTTTTCCTAATTTGGGGGCAAATCTTACCAATGATTCCCTGCTTACGACTATCTTAACTTCCCTAATTTTCCCAACCCCAAAATCAGTTGTTCGTGCATGACCCTATGATGTAACCTCCATTACTGGGCCTGTAAATTGTTGAGCTGATACGAGCACTCAAAAAGAGAGGAAACATGGGCATCCCAGCCTGACATGAACCTAAAAACATGTAGGAATTGCAAAGAAATGCTAACGTTTTTTCCATCTTCGAAGCTACTGGCTGGACTGAGTTTTTCCAACGCCTAAGTGGTTTTCATCGAGAAACAACTCTATAGTTTTCTCTGAATCTCATGGAAACCCATTCAAAGGTTAGGGGTTTACACATAGAAGTTACTAAGGATATTGTAGCATAGGTTACTGGCCTTCCTCAAGTTGGAATGGCCTAGTTTGGAAGAAGAACTCGTAATGTTGTTGCAATGCGGGATTTTCTGTTAGCCGGTGAACAGGTCTGCCAAGCGAAAAGGGGGATAGCATTACAATCACTGCCTCACCCCTAGAATTGAGTGTTGGTCTTCTTGAAGAAATACATTAGATGTGAAGGTAGGTATCAAACTGTGTATTTCTTTGAGTTCCCTCTACTGTCTCATTTATTCCATAGGGTTGTACTCAATATTCCCTTTTATCTATTTAAAGACCTACATCACATGGAGGGATTTGTAAGATCATCCTGACACCCATATTCTTCCCTCACCCATCATGGCCTGATCAAAATTCTTATCTTAAGGGCCTTAGCTTAGAGAAACCAAACCTAGGAATAGTTTACTAGTCCATGTCAAATAAACCAGGGACCTGAACTTTTACATGGTGTTCCAATAGAGGAGGAAGTTGAAGCACCTACACTTTTGTGGGTTGATCAAATATAGGAAGAAGAGGAGGCACTAGCACAGTTGGGGGAATGGAAGAAGAGAAGGAGGACCTGATTCCCTCCAATTTAGTTGGGNGGGAAGATGAGACATAATCAGATAACCAATAAGAAGAATAACGTAAGGATGTAGCATCAACAAACCCTACATAGTGGATAGAGAATTTGGGAGCTCTGGAAGCAGAAGCTAAAGCTGGAGCAGTATTGGATGCTGCGACAGTTGAAGCTAAAGATGTAGGAGCTATGATGACAAAAGGAGATGTAGAGGTTCTCACCTTTGAATCCTCTCTAGAATGGATGGGACCTCTTATTGAGGAGCAAACAGAAGTTGCAACCAAGACTCAAGAAGATGCTGAGATTGGAACACAGGAATATATTGTCACATAAGAACTAGCATCTTCACAATTGGTTGTTAGAGTTGAGAAAAAAAGGCTTCAGGAATAAGGTGATGTTACACAAGAACTGTCATCCTTAGAATTGATTGCAGAAATACACTTGCAGGTGGAAGTTGTTGGACCACTGGTAGAAGAGAAAGCTATTTCAATTCCGATTGAGGACAATCAGGCTGAAACATTGGATAATAAGGTCTGGATGCAATCTTCCCAAGACTTTCTTAATTTATATTTTGATGAGGAGAAGGACGCAGGAGAGGAAAGGATTCAAGTCCTAATAGAAGAACTCTCATTGCTGAAAATAGAAGTAAAGAAATGGAAAAGTGAGGGTGATAGATATCAGCAAGGAATGATCCCCCTTGTTCAGCATACAAAGGCTATCAGTGAATTGAGGAAAAAATGGGAAGAAGAGCTAATATTCTAGAAGTTACTTTGGGAAGAAGTACAGAAAGAATTGAAGGAGTTGAAGAAATTCAAATCCATGCAAAAGGAGAAATACCAAATGTACATTCTCTCCCGTGAATTGATGAGCTCCAGATCTCCATCTCCCTATTATCCTGTATTTTTATATGAACAGTTCACCTGGTTTAAGTTGAAGGCATTAAAAGAAGGGATACCTTATGAAGTAGCATATTCTGACCAGTTTTTGGAAAATTTTATGAAAATTAGCTTCACTGAGCAGAATATTTTGTGTGAGCTTTATTTACATGAAATGGCTTGCCCCTTGGACCAATATTCAAATCCTGCTTGTCACCTAGGTGATGTACAACTGAGGGATTTTCCTTCTTTTATCAGTAACCATGTGAAAAGGGAGGATTCATTGCAGACAATTTTCAGAATGAGGCTAACTCTAATCTTTGGATTCGGTGTAAACCTCAATCCCCTCACCTTCTTCGTACTCATCAAGAATAGAGGCTTAAATCTCCCATCCAGACTCGGCAGCTAGTTGAACTTGAGGAGTAATTCATCTCCACTTGTGTTATCCAGATCTCCAAAAAACAACACTTGGATTTGGAAGGAAGTAAGCATAGGTGGCAGGCTGCCCCTTCATCAATAAAGAAAAGGCACCCCTATTGCTTTAAGAATTCAAAACAGGCTCTTCCCAGGGTTGAGGGGTACGTTGGCTGTATGAGGAAATGTGGAGTTAACTGGTTGGTACTTAAATTCCAATTCCTACTTATTTGGTGGCCAAAAAAACCATATAGGGAATATTTTGCATTGACAAAAGTAGAGGAAAGGCAGTGTTGGAAGTATTGGGTTGCCCATAATGGATATCTAGATGGGAGGGAATCACATGAATCCTCCTACAACCTTTTGTCTCTCCATGAGTGAGGTACAGTTCCAAACTATGATTCAGACTAGTGGAGGTTGTTGGACAAGGACATGCAACAGAGCAGTTGGGGGGAGATGTTGGGTCCCAAAATTCCTCTTTTTAACCACATCCATTATACCCTATTTGTCTTGTCTTACTCCATTCTATGCACCAAACAAACATTCTTTCCTCACTTGAGCCCTGAATCTTCACAGGTATGATTAATTATTGTTTCATCTTATTAATGCTTATGATTGCTATCATATCAGGACTTTGGTTCTTGAATTATGCTAACACATTATGATTTTACAAAGATAGTGCAAGCTGTGAGAGAATACAAGTGTAGCAGTCCGAGTGGTCTAAAGAGGAGATGAGCATTCACTACCAGTTTTGTTTCTACATGCGGATCCAACCAAGGGTCATCTTTCCACTCGGGCTGCAACAGACTTAGCTGCAACAACACACCACTGCTTAAAGTTAGCTACAATCATCAAAGAATATCTTGAATTGGTTCTGTTATTCATTTACTAGCTCAGGTTACAGAATTTCCTATATTCCCTACTTCTGTTTAATTCCACCCACAGCTGTAACATCGCATGTAACAAGGCAGCCTGAAGATCGTAGATCTTCATGGATGCCCAATATAAGTGGGTGAGGATTATGATTTTGATGTATAAGTATTGGGAAACATTCGAAGACAGGGGTTGGATAATATCATATTTTATTGTGTGAGCTGTAACAGAGACTGTACTTTCATTCCACCATTTTAATAGAAGGAGCAGGATTCTTCAGATCTCCGTGTTTTAACTTGTGTTAGTTCCAGCGTCTCTATTCAAATGCCAGTCATGCCTTCCCACAGAGATCACCAAGTTAATTAGATGTTTTTTTAATTAGTTGTGTGGTGTGGAAGTTACATTAGATGCATTTGTTTCAGTAGCTGCAACAGTAATGTTTAATCATTGTGCTTCCTTGAATACTAAGTACTTACATTTCCTTTAAGCTGCAGCAGTGTGGTGTCACAGTCGACTGTGTAGGTTAATTTACTTTATGCATGTGTGTAATAGCTATAACAGTCAAGCTCTTCCTCGGTTCCTTTCAATTACTTGTCTTTCTCAGTTTTGCTAATTCAGGTAGACTATAGCTTAGAGTTGTTTGATTCAATTCCTGTTATTTCTTATTCCTAGATTAAGGTTGGATTAAACTTGTCACAATGAATTCGCATATGGTCTGGTAAATTAGGATTTAACTTTTTGCAAAAGTAAGTCTAGATATTTATTTCATGAATCATTCATTGTTGGATTGAAGTTGTAGGAAGTGATTGCAATTCTAAATTCTTAGATAGGTAGTTTAGATCAGTTTAATTATGGGAGGGGTTTGACTAAATAGATAAGTAGGATAGTTTATTCAGTTCATCAACTACTTAGTGTTTAAGCACATAAAGTGTGAATTATCTTTGAAATAAAAAGACTTCCCTGGTTTGACAATTTATATTGAGCATTCTGCATGATGGTTTTAATTAACTAGCATATAGAGTGACCAACACTCATCTTTTTTTGCTAACCTTTCTATGAGTTTTTCTTTACCATCTTCCAAAAATTGAATATGCAATTGCAAGGTAGTAATCCTTAGTTTCTACTTGTCGATTTTGAGTAGTAGACTATTATTGGTTACTTCTCCTTGTTTTAGCTCATTCGAAACTGCTCGTAAATGTGATTGTAATTTTGGTATCATAGTCGCCATGACTTCTTGAATTCCAATTTTTCGACTTGGTCTTCTTGTTTGATAGCGGATTTTGGTTGCTTGACTAGTCTTATGTTCTCCTTTTATATAATAATTGTAATTATTACAATTATTAAATATTAAATATTAATATTAATGATATTAATAATNGAGTGAGGGAACGGTATGGAGATGGTTGCATGTGTCGAGGGTGAAGGAATGTGTGCAGAGGAATGTGAATATTGGGAGGATGATTTAATGGAGCAGGAGTAGGAGGAGGTCGTCGATCGATGGTGGCGCTGGATAAAAGGAGGCTGCGAAGGTGAATGGGGAGGAGAAGTAGCGATGTGGGAGCATAACACTGTGGGTGTGGGAGAACAGAGAGAGCGTAGGTTGTGGGGAGTGAGGAAGTGAAGGGAGTGCGATGGGAGAGTGCGTCAGTGTGCAAGGCCCTCTATTAGACTTCTACAATTGCATCATTTGTGTTCCTTCATTATTATTGTATAGGTTCCCATGCTTTATTATCTATTTATCCAATGGTCTCCATGCATTCCAAATTCCTTATAATGACCTATATCCTCATCCTAATCATATAATCCAACAAATTTAATTGTGAGTGTTGATTTTTTTATAGGTGTTTTTTGTTGACCTTATAAGCATTATTTTGATGCTTCCTATCAAGGAATCCTTATATGGTTAGCTATACCTTAAATCGTGCATGACAATTCAATTCTAGGGATAAGGAACCATATAAGATGTGCCTTGATTCCTTCCCCTTACTTCCTACATCATGTAGCAATTAGTATACCAAAGTTTTCATCATTCCACTTAAACCAACTATAGGTTTCTTATTTTTCTACAAGGCCAATATCTCTCTATGTCATGTCTTCTATGTCATGTCTTACTTTATGATTTTCAAGATTTCTTAGTTTAAACACTAAGTCTCATGGTTAAGCATATAAAATAAGTCCACCTCAAAGACAATCAGAAGGTTTCCTTCTTATAAAATTTTAAATATAATATAATATGTGCAATTTTATTATTTTAGACAATTTATCATTCATCATTTTTTCATTAAAAATTAAAAAAAACACTATATTATATATAATACTATTAAAATATATATAAGAAAAATAAACATATTCATATGAAAATTAAAATTGACCATTTCTATTGAATAATCATAGTTCCATAAAAATCTAAATCAAAATATTATAAAGTAAAATGACATTACATCTATAATTATCTAATCTTGAATTAATTTATCAAGCTTTCTTTAGAACCATTTGTCTTATTATTTTGTTGACATTTCACCATTCATTATAATAACATTGAAATTAATAAATTAACAAGTGGAATAAGCAACAAAGTTGCTTAGTACCTGCCTCCTAAGAAGAGATTGAAAATATATAGCAATAGGATAATTTTGCTATAAAAATATATGATAAAACAAATATAATTACAATTTGAAAGAAATTAAAACAAAAATGAATTAAACAATGAATCACACATAGTATAGACATTTAATAAAAGAGAAAAATATTGTAATCATAAACATGGTTTCTTTATGAATTAGAAAAATGTAATTTTTGTACGAGTAAGAGGGAGGAACAAGGATCCATAAATAGAAGAGTGAATGGTATTAGAATTAAAGTCACATAGAGTTTGCAAAGAGAGGTCATAATCTTAGCACAACCCTTTGCTAAGCTTCTGAGGTCACATAGAATTGAAGTCACAATACCTTAAAGAAGAGACAAATTAAGGGCATAAGTCTTGATAGTCTTATATGCCATTTATGGTCCATTCATAGGGTCTTAATAGTTTATTCTACAAATTAGGGACACAAGTTTTCATAGTTTCTTTTACAATTCATGCTGTACCATATATAGGATCCCAAAACTCCATAATTTTTTTAAATATGTAATATTCGTTTTATAATTAGGATAAGTTTATGTCTTTTAACCATTAGTAGTCTGCACTACACAGTGAACTACTGTGTAGTGCAGAATCTCCCGCGTACATGTTTTTTAAGCTCAGGGCTACAGAATCTCCAGCGTACATGTTTTTTAAGCTCAGGCGAAAGTCATGGTCAGTCACTGACAGTACTACCATAAAAGCCTCATGAACATTAAATCTCTGTGTATAGTGTAGTGTGAAAATACAGAGGATTCGGCCTGTGTACTCATCAATCAAATTAGGAGCTTGATATTTTTGTTTACCTCAGTAAAGGAGCTTGATATAAGGGTGCGAGGTGACTCAACTCTCTTAGATTTATTTCCTAACATTTCTCCACGACTTTGTTTGAGGAACCAAGGCTCTTCCTGTTCTCCGTCCGTGAAAGATGGACTCCAGCACTAACGTTGTTATAGCGAAGATAGAGGAAAATTGGGTTATGCAAATTAAGGAAAGACTGGATGGAATACAAGAAGAAGAACTGGAGGAGTTGCGTGTGTCTATGTTTCATGTGCCCAAAGAGTTATTAGCACTGAACCATGAGGCTTACATTCCTCGGTTTGTTTCCATCGGACCCTATCACTGTCGGAGAAGTGATCTCCATGATCATATTGAGCGCTACAAACTCTCAACTACTTGTAGATTTCAAAAAAGAATCTATGGATCCAAGTTTGAGACCGTCGTTGTGGAGGAATTTAAGAAGCATGACAAGCAAATCTGGGGCTGCTATGACGAGTTCATCGAATATAAGGAAGAAACCTTGGCGTGGCTCATGGATTTGGACGTCGTCTTCCTTCTCGAACGTTTGCAGTTTTATGTCAGAAATGCCGACCAAAGCTTCTGCATGGACTTCAAGCAACTGGGACCGGTTTTAGATATGTATGGCACCGTCGCTGCCCAAAACACCATTTTCAGAGATGTGATGATGCTGGAAAATCAACTGCCGCTGTTTCTTTTGCAAAATCTTTTGGAGTTGTAGTTTGAGGGTTCTAAAGCAAATGCTGAGAAGAGGCTCCGCAGGCTGCTAAGACTCGTATGCTAAGAATTATCTCCTTTCACCTTCAAGTTACCCGATGATTCAAAGCTACATATAGACATTAAAAGAGGGCACTTGCTGGAGGTGTTGTACTACTCTATCGTTCCTCTTTCCAACAATCATAACACAGCTAGTCCAATTGAACAAGAAATTAGAGATGCTTCTGATACATCCAGCCTGTCAACCGTTATACATGAAAACGATGTGCCTGTTGCATCCCAGATGTCAACCATTTCATGATTTATATGGAACAATTTCTCTTTCAAGATTGGCCCCGCCGGTGCGCCGAACGTGAGGCTTCTGCAATTTGTGAAGAGGTTTCCCTTATCTGATATTCTTGCTACTCTTGGGAAATTGCCTGGTCTACGTTCGTTTAAGAGTCGCTTGGCTTTTCATGACAATTCTATTCAAGATGCCATCAAAACTATGGAGGGAGAAGTGGAAGAATCCTCTGCTAAGATCATACTGCCCAGGAGAGACGAATTAGCTATTCCATCTGTGGCCGATTTATACTTTGCAGGTGTCAGATTCTCACTTGCCCATGGAGACCTCAGCACAATACGATTTGATAAGGAAATTGCCACTCTTGCTATAACAGATGGCAATGGCATATAATTTTTATTTTTTTAATTTTATTATTATGACGTCATCTTGCCACATGTCAACTCAAATCCAGATACCAAATTCCAAAGTTGACATCATCTTCTATCCACCAATCAACTGTTTACAAAAATAGATTTTTAACAAAATTAAAAAAAATATTTTACAAATCCCTAAGTCATACTTTGCAAAACAGATTTTGATTTTTTTAAAATGCCTCAAAAGACACCAACTAATAGCAAAGTCAAAAGAGTTTGACTTGCAATCGATTACAATATACCTGCTGAGACAGGTATAAAAAAAACAAAAAATTATAGAATAATAATAAAAAACAATATACCTACATAAAATTTTACATGCTAAAGTATATATCCCTAATGTGCCTAGAAATAAGAATAATTATATTTCCATAACAAGTGAAATTGACAAAGTCTGATAACGATATTTATAATTTCGAAATTATATTCATAAGTGTATGTATGATGCCTATGAAATAAGACAAGATTCATTGTTTAAGTTAAAAATCCATTGCTTTATAAAATAAAGCAATGCTTTATATATACTAATTTTTAACATGGTTTAAATGGTAGGTACAACTTGAATTTTGGCCGTATTAATTCCCAACCATTCTTTGAGGACTTTGTCTTGATAGTAAGGTCTAACTTTGTATATTGTTTTAGACTATGTAACCAAATAGTTTTGTAATATAGCTAAATTACATACAATATGTCATATCTATGTATTCTAGAATGGTTGTATGTATTGAACGGTTTAGTGAGCGTTGGGTATGGTTTTTTTTATTTCATTTGTATATGTTTTGGGCAGTTTTTCTCAAATGGATTTCTCTTGGTTATCATGGGATTTGTATTATGTTACTTTTGATTCAATTGAATATCAAGGAATGATTTTTTTCTGCTTGAGAAAAAAAATTGAATACATTCTTCCTAACACATTGCTACATTAATTGTCAAGGGGGACATGATATCGAGGAACAATGTGAATTCCTAACCAACGATCAATGAAGGATATGCATCCATTGCATATATGGTACTGCAACCCAAGTCATTAGGGTTATGGATCAATTATAGTGGTAGATGCAATGGTTTGTGCACCATTTTATTCCCTTGTCCTAGAAAGAACTCCACTATGTTACTAAACTAAAGACTATGCAATATATATATATATATATATATATATATATATATATATATAATTTGTTGCAAACGACGTCCCATCGTTTATATTTCCTTATTGATATCACAATCACCAAACCATAGGAAGAGAACCGCATAGACGCAAGAGGCAATTATTTTTAGGTTGAGCCACTCACATTATAGAAAGAAGTATAATGGAAATGGGAAACTCTTGATAGTACAATTATTTGATTGCTACCGTTCCCAGAAAATGAAAATCTCATTACAAAGTTTTTCATACAATTGAAAACCATAAAAACAGATTGTAAATGAAAATCTCCTTATGTAAATAGAGTTGGAAAAACTAAAAACTATATAATAATAAAAAAATTGAAAATCTCATTGACCAGCATAATTGGCGTATCTAAAAACCATAAAAACAAACTAAGACGTTGGTTATAGAAACTTCCTATAATGGATAGATGTGACATATTGGACAAGACGAGGACAACGGAAACAATGGCGATGATGACTCAGTGACGATGACCAGATGTGTTGATGATTGTGGAAAGAGAATACAGTCCTAGTTAAGAGCGAGTGTTGTTGTAATTGTAACTTCGGAAGATACCCTGATGTATATTAATATTGTATATTGTTGTACCCCCATAAGAGACGTGTTTCCCTCCTTTTGGGATGTCATCATTGTGTCTGGTCACTGAGGTAAACCCTCTGTTGTAAGTCAGGCAAAGAGTCCCTAGGTTAAATAAAGGAAAATGTATTTGTGAGTACTCCTAGGTAGGTCGGCCCCAAGAGGTTACCTAGACAAGATAGTTTGTTGAGTTAGTTACTCAATGGAAGAATATAAATAGGGAGGCACCCTTTTTATTTGTCACACTCTCAATCACTCTCTCATGTGCACATTAGGAGACAGATGACAATGAGGAGGAAGAGAGAGAGAGTTACAAAAGACATATTGTTCTTGCTTATTCCATCTTGTGATCTTGTCTTTGTGATGAACCTATTATGAGGAAGTTTGTGGGGTTTTCTCCTTTATGGTTTCCCCAATGAATATATACATGTCTTGTGTATATTGTGTATATTTGATATCTTGTTGTGCTTATTATTCTTTCAGATAAAGATCCTAAGTAAATTAACTTTGAAAAACTAACATCAACCTCTACTGAAACTACTTTCCCTACTAACTTGATATCAAAAGAACGAAAAATTCCATGAGGATAGAAAGACTTTCCATCGAAAGTGGTAAATAGGGTCATATATGGAGCCAACTCAGGAGATACCAATGCTCCCCAACAAGAAATAGCCATCACACATACACCCCTTCATCTATTATTGTTCATCTAATAGCCTTAGGACCATGGATTACTTCAATTCCAAAGGCAATGTGATATGGAAAATGGGGTTTGACATCTGACATGTCGAACTTCGCCATAAGACATGTGGAATCAAGATTTCCTATAGCTTATAAAATTGCATTATGTGGCAAGGAGAAACTTTGCAAAACTTCTAAGGAAGATATCACACACGGTATTTAGGATAAGTTTTGTACAACATAATAGTTGGGAGAAACCCTCACATTAGGGTTATGTGAATCCCACTTGTAGACACCTTTTGGTATATTTGGAATCGGTTCGGTGGACTTCTCACTCTCAAGAGGAGCTAATGTTTCAAGAGTCTCTTTATCTTTCTGAGATGATTCTGGGATACAATTCTTGGATTTGATTTGCGATAAAGTGTGTGAGAAAACCATGTTAATGTATGATTGATCAGATGACGAGGCTCTTTGGGTGCCCCAAATAGTGTTAGATCTACCAAAATTTGTATTTTGTCCTTTAGGAAAAGGATGATTCAAGACAACAAGTTGTTGTTGCAACAACTTATGGGTTTTCTCCATTAGGGGGAATTGATAAGTCAATTTATATTCTCTACAAATATTACAAGGGATTTTCACTTTGCTCGTTTCATTTCGCCCCCCCCCCCCCCC